>PVJI01007152.1:0-80369 GCA_004026765.1 Micronycteris hirsuta | reverse complement strand
TCCAGCAAAGATTTCATTTAGAATGGAAGGGCAGAGAAAGTGCTTTGCAGATAAGGTCAAGTTCAAAAAGTTCATCACCACCCAGCCTTTATTGTATGAAATGTTGAAGGGAGTTATATGAGGTATGGAGGAATATCAACAGGGGAGTGGTAAGGGGAGAGGGTGGGAATGGGGCACAGAACAAGTAGCATAAATGGGAGGTAGACAACAGACAGGGGGAGGTTAGAATAGTATAGGAAGTGCAGAGGCAGAAGGACTTATGTGTATGACCTATGGACAAAACTAAAGGGCCCTGGCTGGTGTAGCTCAGTGGATTGAGCGCGGGCTGGGAACCAAGCGGTCCTGGTTCGATTCCCATTTAGGGCACATGCCTGGGTTGCGGGCCAGGTCCCCGTGAGGGCCATGTGAGAGGCAACTATACATTGCTGTTTCTCCCTCTCTTTCTCCCTCCCTTCCCTTCTCTCTAAAAATAAATAAAAAAAATAATAAAATAAAATCTAAAAACTAAAGGGAGGGGAAAGGGGGGTAAGGGGGTGGGGGGAAAGAAGGGGGGAGTGGGGCAACTGTAACAGCATAAGCAATAAAATATAGTTAAAAAACATATATTATGTTTGCTTAAAGTCTGATACAAATTTGACTCAGTGCTAACTAGAAACTGGGCAACCCAGAAGGAAGAAAGATTCTCACCGTGATCCTCTAAAGATCACTTACACTCTACATCACATTTTCCAGAAGACAATAGCAAAGCAATAGCTGAGAGGTATTCTCAGTATGAAGGCAGAACTCCACTTCTTCCACAGATCATAGAGAAGAGAGACCATGTGTGTAATATAATGAATAAAGATTTTAGCCGCACTTTTCAATTAAGTACACTAAGTTCCATAGGTCTAATACTGCTCTCATTACAGACCAGTGGCCTCATGCCAAGCCATAACTTAGTGAAAGCACTTTAGAGGCATGGTGTGATGTGATCTGGGTATGCACCTCTATGACTATATTATTTAATTCAAGGTTGATTTTTCTGATTTCTAGGCAGCACTGTCCAATAAAATGCGAGCCACATTTGTAATTTTTAATTTTCTAATAGCCACATTTAAAAGGTAGAGAAAAACATGAAAAATTAATTTTAATGATATATTTTGTTTAACCCATATACCTAAAATACTATGATTTAAGCATATAGCATGGCCACATTTCAAGTCTCAATATCTACATGTGACTGGTAACTACTATGTTCTCCAGCACAGATCTAAAGGAATACAGTAACTACATATTGTCTTGATACTCTACCATATTTATTATTTCTCTCAACAGCTTTTACTAAGTATTGAGCAGCAATAAGATCAGAATTGTACTCATTGACACATACGTGTGTTGTCAGCCAAGTGCAGAGCATAGGCTGACAACCAACCAAGCTGGGAGTAGAATTAACATGTACTTGTGGAAACTGAATTACTTAATGCGGTCATGAAGCTGAATTGAAGACTATCACTTCAATGTCTTTAGGTAGGCTTAAGGTGTATCCATGTGCACAGACAGAATTTTCTTCAAGAAATAATTTCTTCAAGGACTTTATAATATAGTCTAGGTCCCAAAGTTCTACACAATAAACATTGCAATACTATTGGTCTGAATTATTATTATTATTTTTTAAGCAGTTAACCAGATGCCCATCTAACCCATTGGGGGAAAAAATCTCAATCAAGCATTATCAAACTATCACAACTTTTGGTCAGTATTTTTCTGTGTACTGTTTAAGAAAACTGCTTTAAAATGTGTATCTAGAGACTTGACATGACTTACTATATGGTGATTATTGGCAATAAAATAAATGCAAGTATGGTATATTTATTGAAGATGACCATTTTAGTTTTAAAATCATTAATCTATAGCTAACATCTAATTAAAAGTAGACTGTATGGCCAGTTGTCTAATGAAGTCATTTCCTAGATCTTTATAATAAAGCCATAGCATCCAGAAAATAGAATAAAATGTAGTCATTGGAAATAAAGTATTAGTATGTGGAAAAATAATATTATATTAAGTTTAAAAATTAAGTTATAATTCATACATAAGTAGAAATATGGAAAACAAAATTAATTCTGGGAAATGAATTGAGACAGAAGGAACCTAGATTTTTATTCATTTTTTAAAATTGAGATATCATTAACATTGTATTAGTTTCATTTATATTTTATTTTTTATAATTAGAAAAATAAATTATCATTCGTATAGAATAGAATATCTTGTTTTCTATAATAGATGGGTGAGCTTTGAGCTCACACAAAATAATGTACTGAATCACAAGATTACAAATTAAAAGGTTGTGAAAGTATACACATTTCTTTTTTATCCCCCCAAAATATTTTATTAATCAAAAGATCATATCTGCCAATTCCAACTTTCAAGGGAGTTTTAAGGCATTGGTTTGGATTGAACCTTATTTCTCGATGGTATCTAATGAGTTCATTCAATGTGGACCATTATTGATTCCTAGCCATTGAGTTCAAGATTAATGAAAGGCCCTTAAAAGCAAGAATCAATTTCATGTTTCTTCAAACAAACTTATCTGCCTAAGTATGAAGAAAATACAAGTTGTTTTTCTGAAGTTGTTTTGAAAAATGGTTCAGCTGAACTTCTGCTTCCAATCAAGGATGGAATTTAACCTCTCACCTTAAACAACTAAAACACTAGAAAAATATATATGTAAAAAAATGGTTTTCAGAAACTGGGCAATAGGCAACACAGAGAAGTCATCCCTAAGATAAGGGAAACAAGCCCTACAATTTCCTCAACATACTCTCTGGAGGTAATTTATAGACCAAAGCCCAAAGAAGAGGAATTTAAACAAAACCCAGCAATTTTCTTGCACTAAAGAGACAGAGTTTAGAGTTCAGGAAGGTCAAGACAAGGCATGTAGAGTTCACAGCACACATCACAGGAGAGGTGAGAACTGCATAGGTGGCGGGTGTGGAAGGTGGTGGAAATATGCAAGAGAATTTCCCCGAAGTCTTTGGTTAATAGTACATGTCCGTGATGAAACTACTGAAGCCAGAGAATTAAGCAACAGAAGGCAGCAGAGCCAAATAAAGTTCATATTCCCACCAGCCAGGGTGGAAACGCCTAAGACACAGGGCATTGAGTAGTGCACTGAGAAGTATATTGCTTCAGTACTGGAGCCAAATTAGAACTAGACTAAAGCTCTTCTGGACCCAGAAATACAATACAGAACGGAGAGAAAAATCAGTCAATACAAAGAATTGACATCAATGAGAGAATTAATAGACAATGATATGAAAATCACCATTTTAAATATTCATGTATTCAAAAAGTTTGAGGAAGAAAATGAGCAAAATACAGAGAGAAATAGAAGAATGTTTTAAAATATATTTTATTGATTATGCTATTACAGTGGGTTGCCCTGACCTGGTGAATACTTAGGGCTCTGCCCCTTACTACATAACAGGTGAGCCAAGACAAAAAAATATGGCCCAAATGAAAGAACAGATCAAAGCTCCAGAAAAACTACAACTAAGCCACAAAGAGATAGCCAACCTATCATCAGGTGCACAGTTCAAAACACTGGTAATCAGGATGCTCACAGAATTGGCTGAATTTGGTCACAAATTAGATGAAAAAAAATGAAAACTATGCTAAGTGAAATAAAGAAAAATGTACAGGGAACCTATAGTGATGGGAAGGAAACTGGGACTCAAATCAATGGTGTGGACCAGAAGGAAGACTGAAACATTCAACCAGAAAAGAATGAAGAAACAAGAATTTAAAAAACTGAGGAGATGCTTAGGAACCTCCAGGGCATCTTTAAATGTTCCAACATCTTAATTATAGGGGCACCAGAAGGAGAAGAGGAAGAGCAACAAATTGAAAACTTATTTGAACAAATAATGGAAGAGAACTTCCTCAATCTGGCAAAGGAAATAGACTTCCAGGAAGCTCAGAGAGTCCCAAAGAAGTTGGAGCCAAAGAGGAACACACCAAGGCAAATCATAATTACATTACCCAAGATTAAAAATAAGGAGAGAATCTTAGACGCAGCAAGAGGAAAGAAGACAATTACCTACAAAGGAGTTCCCATAAGACTGTCAGCTGATTTCTCAAAAGAGACCTTACAAGCAAGAAGGGGCTGGAAATAAGTATACCAAGTTATGAAAGGCAAGGACCTACATCCAAGATTACTCTATCCAGCAAAACTTTCATTTAGAATGGAAGGGCAGGTAAAGTGTTTCTCAGATAAGGCCAAGTTCAAGGAGTTCATCATCACCCAGCCTTTATTATATGAAATGTTAAAGGGATTTATCTAAGAAAAAAAAAGATAAAAAAGATGAACAGTAAAATGACAGCAAATTCACAGTTGTCAACAACCACACCTAAAACAAAAGCAGAAGCAAACTAAGCAAACAACTAGAACAGGAAGAGAACCACAGAAATGGAGCTCACATGAAGGGTTATCAACAAGGGAGTGTGAGGGGAAGAGAGGGAGAAAAGGTGCAGAGAATAAGTAGCATAAATGGTAGGTAGAAAATAGACAGGGGGAGGTTAAGAATAGTATAGGAAATGTAGAAGCCAAAGAACTTATATGTATGACCCATGAATAAGAACTAAAGGGGGGAGATGTGGGTGGCGGTGTGTGCAGGGTGGAGGGAAGAAAAAGGGGGGGGGGGAATGGGACAACTGTAATAGCATAATCAATAAAATATATTAAAGAAAAAATTTTTTTTGTTTGCTGCTCTGACTGGGTGGGGTTTTTTTTCTACCTTGTCTTCCAAATCACTGATTCAATCCTCTGTTTCATCTAACCTACTCTTTATTCCTTCCAGTGTATTATTTATTTCATATTTTGCACTCTTTATTTCTGACTGGTACTTTTTTATGGTTTCCATATGTTTTTTCATGCTGTTGAGCATCCTTATCATTACTTTGAACTCTATATCTGATAAATCACTTGTATTCATTTCATTTAGCTTTTCTGAAGAATTCCCTTGTTCTTTCATTTGATACCTGTTTCTTTGTCTTCCAATTTTGGCTGCCACTTTTTGTTTCTTTCTATGTATCAGGTAGACCTGGAGAGACAGTGGTTCAGACCTATGCCCAATGCTGCCTGTGACTGACCCTAGGCAACCTATTTGGATCTGTCAATTATTCATAGCTTGTGGCAACCTCTGCTAGGCCCGGGTGCATGCTAAAAGAACCAAGCTGCACACCCAGGCTGGCCTTTACCAGCACTGGGCCTGGGACTGTCAGCTAAAGTCTCAAAGCACCCAGATATCCACCTTTGCCTGTAGCATGTCTGTTAGGCTTTGTCATTCAAAGAGGCTTTAGCTATGCTCTTTCATAGGGCTTTATCACCACAGGATGAGGTGAGAGGGATTCCTAGGGATGGGGCTATTGCTTTTCCTAGCTATTGCCACATGGAGGGGAGTGGTCTGCCTGAGAAAGATGGCATCTGCAGTATGGGGAATGACTGAGCACAGGGATCCTGGTGGCTGACCCTTCAGCTCTCTCCCCAGAGCCACCAACCCCATATTCTCCTCACATGGTTCTAGTCTACCCTGCCCTCACTTTTCGGGAGCCCTGAGTAAGTGCCTGAAAGCAAAATTTTGTGCACTGGCCTTTTAAGAAGGTGGCTGCATCTCTAGCCATTGCTCCCTGGAGTAGAAAAACACACTGCTGCTTTTCGCAGCCAGATGTTATGTGGGCACCTTTCCTGGTTCTGGTACTCCAGGCTGAGGTGCCTGGCTTGGGTGTCTAGAACCCCATGCTTCTCAGAGGAACCCTCCTCTTTGATTGCTAAAATGTCCCCCTGGAACTTCAGCTGACACCCGTGGAAGCCCAGCCAGCTCTCTGGCACCTCTGTACTTCCTGCCAATCTTGAGGTGGTGGTGTAGTTTCTTTTGTAAGTCCTTGGTTATAAGGCTTCTTTCCAGGTAGTCTTAACTTGGTTATTCAGGATGGTTTTTCTATAATTTAGTTGTAATTCCAGTTTTATCCTGGTAAATTGTTAGTGTAGCTTCCACCTATTCCAGCACTGTCTGGATCTCCTAGGATTTTTTTTTATTATTGATTTTAGAGAGAGAGGAAGAGGGGGAGAGAAACATCAATGTGAAAGAGAAACATTGATTGGTTGCCTTCCCTAGGCACCCTGACCAGGGATTGAACCCACACCCTAGATAAGTGCCCTGGCAGGGAATTGAACCTGCAAGCTTTTGGCACACAGGATGATGCTCTAACCATCTGAGCCACCTGACCAGGGAGACCTAAATCTAATTTATAGAGATAAAGATTATCATGTCTAAAATGAAAATAGACTACTGATGTGATTAAGAGCATCCAAGACACTACAGAAGAAAATATTGTTGAATTTGAAGACATAGTAATAGAACAATACAAAATGAAACAGAAAAAAACAGAAAAGGAAAATAGAATCAGTGAGCAGTAAAGAGCATAAGGCAGCCTAACTTAAGGGTAATTGGAATCCAAGGAGAGGAGATAGATAGGTAAACAGAAGAAATATTTGAATAATGGCCAAAATTTTGACAAATTTACTGAAACCCTTAAATTCATAAATCCAAGAATCACAGTGAAGAAGAAGGAGGAAGAGAAGGTAAAGAAATACACCACCATACCAAGGGACATTACAGTCCAATTTGTTAAAACCAGTAATAAACAAACAAAAAAAGCTTAAATGTAGCCAAGGGGAGGAAAACCCACTGCATGCAGAGGAAGAGAGAAGGATAGTAATGTTTCATCAGAAACAACAGAAGTCATAAGTTAAAGTGTTCTTTTTGGGGGGAAGCTGGGGGGTGCTATTTTGTTTTATTTTTATTTTACTTTTTAAAATATATTTTATTGATTATGCTTTACTGTTGTCCCTAAGCATCCCTCCTGATTTTTATCCACCAGGCTTGGATGTGGGGTCACTCTTTCCCATCTCCACCCCTCTACATGCCAACCCGCATCTGCGCCCCTCGCTGTGCCTCTGTTGCTCTCCGCCCTCTCCACGTCTCCAGCCCTCCTGTCCATCTGGATGAATGCGCCTTCTGTAAATCTTTGGTTGCTGGACGTCCACACAGCTCGGTTTTCTGACAATTCTAGTGGATATTTGTTTTGCGGTCTAGTTGTCTTTTTTGCTATATTTGTGCAAGGAAGGAAGGCATACTTATGGACTAAAACATTCTTAATGCACAAGAAAGGGTAGAGTGTAAGTTAGAAATTTGGATTTAGACAATGAAATAACAGAATGATAACAATGAAATAACACAATGAAAATGGGAAGTATATGTGCAAATATTATTTCTCTTTTAAATTTTATTTAAAATTTGATTACTCAGCTTTTTAAAGGGAAAATAATCACAATGATTGTGAGTTTTATAACATATGTAGAAATAAGATACCTTACAACTTTAGGACAAAGATTGGGGGAGGAATAAATGCAAGTATTTTTTGCAAGGTTCTTATATGTGTAGTGGTATAATATTATTTGAACACAGGCTGATAAGTTAAACGTGTAAACCTTAGAAATAACATAAATTAAATTTAAAAAATTCAAACAAAACCAAAAATAAGGCAGGATTTTAAAAAAAGGAAGAATGAACAACGGGATATATAGAAAATAAAGAACAAGGTGGAAAATTTAAATGCGAACATTTAAAAAATCACATTAAATGTGAATGGCCTACACATGTCAAGTAAAAGAGATTGTTAGAAAGGATAAAAATTTTTTGCTCTCAAAGAGAAAAACCTTTTAAAATAGACACAAATAAGTAAAAGGCTGAACAATGAAAAAATACTACATTACCAAAAGTCAAAGGAATGCTGGAGCGGTTGGTTATATTCATATCAGACAGAGAAGATTTTAGAATACAAAATTTTTACAGGTTTAAAAATCATTCTTTTATAATGATGAAGTAGTCAAGCTTTTAAGAAGATAGGGTAATCCTAAATACTATGTACTACGAACAATGTCAAAACTATATGCAACAAAAACTGATAGAACTAAAAGAAGAAACAGACAAATCTACAAATGTAACCAGAGATTTCAGTAATCAATAGCACACTTAAAAACAGTACTGACAAAAAAACCCCCACTACTGACCAGTTTGACCTAATTGTCATTTATGGAATACTCCAGCCAACAACAGCAAAGTACACTTTCTTTTTCAGTGTATATAGGACATTTACCAAGACAGGTCATACTTTTTGCCATATAAAAGTTTCAAAAAATTGAAAAGGGTTGACATCATACAAAGAGTATTCTCTAACCACAATAGAAAATAATTAGAAATCAAAAAGACAACCAAACAAAACATCTAAATAAGCTTATAAGTCAAAGATATCAGAAGGAAATTAAAAAGGCGTTGTGAACTTAATAAAAAAGAAAGCATTGCATGCATATCAAAATTTATGGGATGCAGCTATCAAACAATGCACAGAGGAAATTTTATAGCTTTAAATACTTCTAATAGGGAAGTATAAATATTTAAAGCCAGATATCTAAACTTGCACCTTAAAAACTTAAAGAAGAAAAGCAAACTAAACCCAAAATGAGGAGAAATAGTAAAGATTAGTGCAGAAATTGAAATGGAGAATATGTAAACGTTAGAGAAAATCAATTGAAAGCTGGTTCTTTGAGGAAAGCCCTATGTTTTAATAAGCCCCTAGTCAGACTGATTAGAAAAAAAGGGGGTTGGAGGAAGAGAGAGAGAGAAAGATAGGTGAAATCACTATTGGTGCTTCAGATATTGAAAGAATACTAAGGAAATACTGTGAACATCTTTACCATCTTTTCTTAGGGCAAAACATCCTGAATCATGCCTAAATCTGAGGACAGGGCTCAGATAATTATGCTTTATGGCTGTCTCCAAATGAATTTAGACTTCATAAATTAGAAATGTGTATCTTAATTTAAACTTTAAATAATTTTACTAGAAATATAAATGCTGTAACTTTTAAAATTTTAGGTATACATCAATTTTTAAGACAGCTGTAAAGGAGGACATGCAAAAATCTAAAACTGCAATGAAAACTATGGGACCGCCAAAAGTTGAAGTACCTTCTCCAAAGGATTTCTTGAAGAAACATTCAAAGGAAAAAACTCTACCACCCAGTAGGTTTTATCACTCTTTTTAATATTAATAATGTTAACAGGTAATTTAACTAAAATTACTTTACTGTCTATAAATATTAAATATTCACAGATAATAGCAGTGTTACCTCATATTAAACAGAATTTTAGAGGTTAAAGTAGAAGAGAATGCATAGACACAGAGAGAAGAGAATGTTAATTTGCTCCCTTAATAGACTTTCTTTTTGGTAGTCAAGCACCTTGAACTACCTCTTAGACCACGCAATAAAGCCCCACCTCCAGTACCACATGCCCCTCTGTCCTAGTCACTAGCCATATGATTTCATTGACAATTATAAGAAGAGTTCTAAACCCCAATAGGCAAGAGTCTTTTCTCTAAGAGATAAAAACTAGAAGCATTATTATCAATTGTTAAAGCAATGACTTTAGGCTTGAATATGGGTTTAAATCTCCAAGATCTCTAAGACCATTAAGACAATAATTTGGATGCCTAATGAATGAGTGGTAAGCAGAGTCAGTTCTTGGACACGTTACATGTATAGTCACACGGGGCCTTGTGCTTAGGAGGATCCCATGTTTGGTTTAATACTCTTCTTTTGCCTTCTTGAAATTTTTGATAATTTTTAATGAAGGAGCACCACATTTTTATTTTGTACTGGGTCTCACAATTTGTGTAATTAATCATGGTCATACAGTATATAGATATAAGGAAAGAAAGCTATCAGAAAAATAGAGAGTGAATGAAAAGGGCAGCTGCTTCCTCCTTTGGCATGTCTTCACTACTGCTTTAGGACAAGAACGATGAGAGGGAAAGGAGCCTATCTCTTTTCAAAAGTTAACCTTTTTATGTCTTCTGGCATGAAGGAAGTAATGCATCATCTCAAGCCCAGCTAGGGCGTACCTTTTGATAAAAGTGAAACTACTTCTCCTTATGTCCATATTTTATGTCCCACAATCCTCTCTCATAGCCCATACGCCATAACAAAAGATAAGAGGACATTATCAGGAAAGATGGAAGAAGCAAGCCTGAAAACACAACATTCATGTTTAAATTTGTGTATTCAAAAATTTATTTTGTATCTTCCTCAAGTGGAGTCTTGGTGTTTTGTGACCCACAACCACTTGAGAACACAAGAAAATGTTAAAATGGTACTAGATTTTTTCAATGCCTTAGGGCCAATGGTATTACTTGGGTCTTCATATATCCTTCTCTAGGGTTAAGCATATCATATAACACAACTACCAAACTATGTAGATCCTAAAGTATAAAATAAAGAAAAAGGGAAAAATCCTATATATCCTCTTGTAAACATTGTAAGTTAAATAAACATAAAATTTCATGGGCCTTAAGAATAATTAAGAAGTTCAATTATTCAGTGAGACAAAGGTAATATAGCCCAAGGAAATGCTGCCAATTTCTTTTTTAATATTCTGCCATTTTGAACATAATATTGAAGACAGTAATTTTCTAGACACACTGAAAAAGACTTAATAGATACATGAACATTTTTCTAATTTAGCTGATAGAACATCTGCATGACAACAAGGGTATGTTGGCATTGCCATTTTCACATAGCCTGATAAAACCAAACCATTTGGCTTACAGATTTATTATCACTACCACCAAATAATTTGCAAAGAAATGTTAGCACCCCCTTTTTCAAGCCTCACCACGTAGTCAACCCCTACTTCTGGGATGAGAGACAAGATGATATTTAGATAAGTATAACATAAGGGAAAGGTGGGGGTAGGATTAAGGAACCATCAGTTGGACAACCACAAACAACCATGAGTTATAATTTACTCTATTTACTCACCAAGAATTAATTATTAGTCTTTATAAACAGTTTCCTCATTTTATGAGAATTCAGTTTTACTTCTTACACAATACATTAATAAAGATATAGATTCTCATAAAAGTCATTTTCATGTACTTTCAATTCATAATTAAATTTGCCTTCTGAATAAGTATCAGAAAGCAAATTTATCCATGTGAACATCTGAAAAATGGATACTCCTGATTTTGTAGTCAAACAAATCATGCAGACCTTATTTGGTTCGGTGTATGTGGTAGAAGAAAACTACTTGGATTCCACAATAAGGTCTTCTTCTGTGCTCCAACCTTTATAGAATCTCCATAATACAAGTCAGCTAAAATGGGGAAACAAACAAAGAACCTGCCATCAAAAGGGATGGAAGAATCCCCAGTAAAAGAGCTAAATGAAATGGAGGCAAGCAAACTATCAGACATATAATTCAAAAGAATGGTTATAAGGATGCTCAAGGAACTCAGTGACAACTACAGGGAACTAAGTGGGAACTACAGCAGCATGAAAAAGGAAATAGAAACTATAAACAAGAACCAGGAAGAAATGAAGAATACAATATCTGGAATAAAAAATACACTAGAAGGAATCACAAGCAGGCTGGATGAATCAGAGGGCCAAATTAGTGAGCTAGAAGACAAGCTAGAAAGAAATTCCCAGGTAGAGCAGCAACATGAAAAAAGACTCAAAAAGTATGAGAATAGCTTAAGGGAACTTCAGGAAAACATGAAATGAAAGAACATTTGAATCATAGGAATACCATAAGGAGAAGAAAAGGAGCAAGGGGTAGAAAACCTGTTTGAAAAAATAATGACAGAAAACTTCCCTAATCTGAAGAGGGGAAAATCCATGCAAGTTCAGGAAGCACACAGGATCCCAATCAAGATGAACCCAAAGATATTTACTCCAAAACACATCATAATTAAAATGACAACATTTAAAGAGAAAGACAGAATCTTAAAAGCAGCAAGAGAAAAACAGATAGTAACATACAAGGGAGCTCCAATAAGGCTAGTAGCTTACTTCTCAACAGAAACACTACAAGCCAGAAGGGAATGGTAAGAAATATTCCAAGTAATGAAAAGCAAAGGCCTACAAACAAGACTACTCTACCCAGCAAGGCTCTCAATTAAAATGGAAGGTGAAATAAGGAATTTCCCAGACAAAAGAAGACTAAAAGAATACACCTCCTCCAAACTGGCTTTGCAAGACATGCTAAAGGGACTGCTTTAAGAAGATGAAGAAGCCCGGCTGGTGTAGCTCAGTGGATTGAGCGCGGGCTGGGAACCAGAGGGTCCCGGTTCGATTCCCAGTCGGGGCACATGCCTGGGTTGCGGGCCAGGTCCCCAGTGAGGGCCATGTGAGAGGCAACCATACATTGCTCTTTCTCCCTCCCTTCTCCTCTCTCTGAAAATAAATAAATAAATTAAAAAAAAAAGAAGATGAAGAAAAAGAGTGAGAGAGAGAGGAACACAGGTACAAAGGGGGAAAATTGTAATGAATAAGTACCTATCAATAACAAATATAAATGGATTAAATGTTCAACATAAAAGATATAGGGTAACTAAATGGATAAGAAAACATGACCCACACATATGCTGCCTACAAGAGACCCACCTCAGAACAAAAGACCTACACAGGCTGAAAGTGAATGGTTGGAAAAAGATATTCCAAGCAAATGTCAGGGAAAAAAAGCTGGAGTAGTAAATACTTATATCAGACAAAATAGACTTCAAAACAAAAGCCATAAAAAGACACCCAGAAGGATATTTCATAATACTCAAGGGAAGAATCCATTAAGAAGTCATAAACATTGTAAACATATATGCACCCAACATAGGAGCACCCAAATATATAAGTAAAATCTTGGAGGACTTCAAGAAAGATAGAGACAGCAACACACTTATAGTAGGGGATATTAACAGCACTTTGTCAACAATGGATAGCTCTTCCAAACATAATATCAACAAGGATATTGCAGCATTGAACAATGCCCAGATCGAATGGCCTTAACATATAGAACCTTTCATCCCAAAGAAGCAAAATACACATTCTTTTCAAATGCACATAAATATTTTCAAAGATAGACCACATGATAGGGCACACAACAAGCCTCTACAAATTCAAGAAAATTGAAATTATATTTTCTCGGACCACAAGGGCTTGACACTAGAAACCAACTTCAAAGAAAAAAACTAACAAACAATCAGATTCAATTCATGGAGATTGAATAGCATGCTATTAAACAATGGATGGGTTAATAATAAGATCAAGGAAGATATCAAAAAGTTTCTGGAAACAAATGAAAATGAATACATAATAGTCCAAAATCTATGGGACGCAACGAAGGCAGCCCTAAGAAGGAAGTTCATAGTAATACACCCAACTCACAAAAGACAGAAACATTTCAGATAAACAGCCTAAACCTACATCTACAAGAATTAGAGGTACGACAACAAACAAAGCCCAGAGTAAGTAGGAGGAAGGAAGTAACCAAGATCAGAGCAGAATTAAATGACATAGAGACTAACAGAACAATTCAAAAGATCAATTAATCCAGGAGCTGGTTCTTTGAAAAGATAAACAGGATTGACAAACCTTTAAGCAGACTCATCAAGAAGAAAAGAGAGGACCCAAATAAACAAAATAAAAAATGAAGAGGAGAGATTATAACTGACACCACAGTAATACAAAGGATTGTAAGAAATTACTACAAACAACTACATGTCAAGAAATTTGAAAACCTGGGTGAAACAGACACATTTCTAGAAAAATATAAACTTCCAAACTGAATCAAGAAGAGGCAGAAAGCAGACCGGTAATAAATAGTGAAATTTAAGCAGTAATCAATAAACTCCTGCCACACAAAAGCCCTGGACTAGACAGTTTCATAGAAGAATTTTACAAAACATTTATGGAAGAATTAACCCCTATCTTTCTCAAACTATTCCAAAAAATCCAAGAAGAGGAAAGACTCCCAAGCTCTTTTTATGTGGCCAGTGTCATCCTAATTCCCAAACCAGATAAAGACACAACAAAGAAAGAAAACTATAGGACAATATCGCTGATGAACATAGACACTAAAATACTCAATAAAATGTTGGCAAACTGCATCCATCAACACATTGAAAAGATCATACACCATGATCAAGTAGGAGTCATCCCAGGGATGCAAGGATGGCACAATATTCGCAAATCGACAAGCGTAGTAGATCACATAAACAATAGGCAAAAATCACATGATCATATCCATAGATGTGTAAAAAATATTTGATAAGGTACAGCATCCATTTATGATAAAAACACTCAGCAAAGTGAGAGTAGAGGAAGCATACCTCAACATAATGAAGGCCATATACGAGAAACCTATAGCCAACATCATCCTCAATGGGAAAAAAATAAAAGCTTTTGAACTAAGATCAGGAACAAGACAAGAGTGTCCGCTTTCACCACTCTTATTTGACATAGTCCTGGAAGTTCTAGCTTCAGTGATCAGACAAGGAAAGGCAATTAAAGGCATCCAAATTGGAAAGGAGGAAGTAAAACTGTCGTTTGCAGGTGACATGATAGTGTACATAGAAAACCCTATAGACTCCACCAAAAAACTACTCAACCTGATAAGTGAATTTGGCAAATCAGTGGGATACAAAGTCAATATTTAGAAATTGAAGGCATTTTTTGTAAACCAAAAATGAAATATCACAAACAGAAATCAGAAAAAATCCCATTTCCTATAGGAACTATATAAAATAAAGTACCTAGGAATAAACCTAACCAAGGAGATAAAAGATCTGTACTCAGAAAACTACACAACACTGAAGAAATTAAGGAAGACACAAATAAATGGAAGCATATACCATGTCCGTGGATTGGAAGAAATAACATCATCAAAATGTCCATACTACCCAAAGTAATCTGTAGATTCAATGCAGTCCCTATCAAAATACCAATGCCATATTTCACAGATATAGAACAAACATTTCAAAAATTTATATGGAACCATAAATGACCCCAAATAGCCTCAGCAATTTTCAGAAAGAAGAACAAAGTAGGAGGAATCACAATACCTGTTATCAAACTATATTAAGCCACTGTAATTGGCCACTGTAATTGAAACAGTGTGATACTGGCATAAGAACAGACACATAGATCAATGGAACAGAATAGAGAGCTCAGAAATAAACCCATGTCTCTATGGTCAGTTAATATTCAACAAAGGGGACAGGAGCATAAAATGGAGTAAAAATAGTGTCCTCAACAAATGGTGTTGGGAGATCTGGACAGCTACATGCAAAAAAATGAAACTTGACCACCAGTTTACACCATACACAAAAATAAACTGAAGATAGATAAAAGACTTAAGTATAAGTCATGCCACCATAAAAGTCCTAGAGGAGAACATAGGCAGGAAAATTTCATATATTCCATGCAGCAATATTTTCACTGATATGTCCCCTAGAGCAAGGGACATAACGGAAAGAATAAACAAATGGGACCTCATCAAATTAAAAACTTCTGCATGGCTAAAGGAAACAGGAGCATAACAAAAAAGGGAACCAACCATATGGGAACATATATTTGCCAATTGATACCTAGGACATGGGTTTGATTTCCAAAACACATAAAGAACTCACACGACTCCACATCAGGAAGACAAACAATCCAATTAATAAATGGGCAAAGGACCTGAACAGACACTTCTCCAAGGAGGACATACAGAAGGCCCAGAGACGTATGAAAAGGTGCTCAGCATCACTAGCCATCGGAGAGATGCAAACTAAAACCACAATGGGAAACCACTTCATACTGATCAGAATGGCCATCATAAACAAATCAGTAAACAATAAGTCCTGGTAAGGGTGTGGAGAAAAGGGAACATTAGTACATTGTTGGTGGGAATGCAGAATGGTACAGCCACTGCGGAAAACAGTATGGAATTTCCTCAAAAAACTAAAAATGGAACTGCCTTTTGACCCAGCAATACCACTGCTGGAATTAAACCCTAAGAATCCTGAAACATCAATTCAAAAGAACCTATGCACCCCAATGTTCATAGCAGTGTTATTTACAGTAGGCAAATGCTGGAAACAGCCTAAGTACCCATCAGTAAATCAGTGGATCAAAAAATGGTGGTACATTTACACAATGGAATACTATACAGCAGAAAGAAGGAAGGAACTCCTGCACTTTGTGACAGCATGGATGGAACTAGAGAGTATTATGCTAAGTGAAATAAGCCAGGCGGTGAAAGACAAATACCATATGATCTCGCCTATAAGTGGAACCTAATCAACAAAACAAACAAGTGAGCAAAATAGAATCAGAGACATGGAATAAAGAACAAACTGATTAACCAGAGGGGAGGGGGGATAACAGGGGAAAGAAGGTGAAGGATCATCAAGAAACATTTATAAAGGACCCATGGACAAACACAATGGTGGAGGGGGAGGATTGAATGTGGGAGGTGGAGGTGGATAGGGCAGGAAAGAGTAATGGGGGAAAATGGGGACAACTGTAATTAAACAACAATAAAAAAAGAAACTCTATAATTCAGTTTCTAACAGTGCTTATAACACCTCAGAAATACATTAAACAGGAAGAAGATATGATTTTTGTAGGTCAAAAATAGTAAACAATGTCACATATAGTTCAACCAAATATATACATTATAGTCTACATTTTAAATTTTATATTTTCTTCTCCCACTATAATGTAAACTTCATGAGCACAGGAACTTTGTCTCTTTTCACTGCTGTAAATGCAGTTCCTAGAGCATTATTTGGGACATAGTAATCGCTCAACAAAAGTATATTGCATGAATTAATGAATAAATGAATATTCAAAACTCCTTTATAATATTCCTGGGCATATAGATAGAACTAATATCAGAGGTGTATTGGTTTGCTAGAGCAGGGTCACTTAAACAGAAATTTATTTTGTCACAATTCTGAGGGCTAAATCCAGGATCAAGGCGTTGTCAGGGTTGGTTTGTTCTAAGGCCTCTCTTCCCTTGTAGATGGCAGTCTTTTTCCTCTCTCTTCACACGGTCTTTCCTCTGTGTGTGTCTTGGATTAGGGCCCACCCTAATGACCTCATTTTAATTAAAGTACCTCTTTAAAGACACTGTCCAAGTGCAGCCATATTCTGAGGTAGTAAGGGTTAGGTCTTCAACATGTGAATATCGGGGAAAGACAATTCAGCCCATAACAAGAGGTTAATCCAGTCCGCAGACTTTCAGTAATATGTATAGGGTGGGGCAAAAGTAGGTTTACAGTTGTGAGTACGCAAAACTCTTTATTCTTGTATTGTTATTTATTATAGTATTATTTATTTGTATTATAACTGTAAACCTACTTTTACCCCAGTCTGTATTTTTTATAATAAAAATTACATAAACTCATAAAAAGCTCCAACAATGCAGAAATAAACTTGAAGTTCCCAGTGTGATGGGATTAAGATTCAAGTAATGTTTTTCAAGATAGTTGTGGCCTTTGGCTCTTGGAAATAAATTGTAATTTTTTTACATTTTAATATATTTACAAATCATTTAATTTGGCTCTATCAAAATAGATGAATTGGAATGGTCGAGTTAAACAGACTGTATAAAAATGACCAGTTTCGCCCGGCTGGTGTAGCTCAGTGGATTGAGCGCAGGCTGGGAACCAGAGGGTCCCGGTTCAATTCCCAGTCAGGGCACATGCCTGGGTTGCAGGCCAGGTCCCCGGTGGGGGCCATGTGAGAGGCGACCATACATTACTCTTTCTCCCTCCCTTCTCCTCTCTCTAAAAATAAATAAATAAAATCTTAAAAAAAAAACGACCAGTTTCTCCTGCTGCTAATAAAAAGAATTTGGTATAGAGAAATAAAATAAGTGTGGAGAGCAGTATTTTTAGGAGGTAAGATGCAATCAGGGTGGAGTGAATAGGAAACTTCAATTATACTGGTAATATTTCGTTTGCTAAGCTCCATGTTGGGTACATAGTTATTACATGATTTTTATGGCTTATAATAATAGTAGTTCAATAAAAATATCCATAAACTGTTGAACTTTCTATACATCAAGTTTTTTTTTATTTAGATTTGGTTGTACAGTAACTTTCTTCTGAAGAAGCAATTGTTAGTAATATTAGCAGTACTCAGAAAAAGTTTTAATTTTTTAAAACATTTTTTCAGTGGGAAAGTTAAACTTTTATTGTTGAAATCTTTGTAAGAAAATATTTTCACAATAGCTAGTCAAAATGTATCAGTTAGCAAGCATATGATTTGGAGTGTTTATCTTCTTTCCTTAGATTTTTATACTGTTCTTCAATTGATTATATTGTACTTGTATTTTAGCATTTATGATTACTGATTTTTACCTTAAATATTTGACTATATTTTTAATTAAAACTTCAATATCTAGTGGTAAAATATTTGGATGTTATAGACAGCAGTGGGTAGCAATATTTATAGTTTAATATTAACAAGGAAATGCTATGCTTAACAGAAAAAAAGTTTGATCGGACTGAGCCCAAAAAACCTCCTGTACCATTGAGGACTGATCACCCGATCATGGGAGTACAGAGTGAAAAAAATTTTATCAGTTCAAACGCAGCTGATGTTATTATGGGAGTGCCTAAAAAGCCGAAGCCAATTTATGTTGACAAAAGAACTGGAGACAAGCATGACCTTGAAACTTCTGGACTAGTTCCAAGGTACATCAATAAAAAGGTAATATTGTGATATATTAATTTTGGAACTGAAATTCAAATAACTCAAATATAGTGTTATAATGATTGCCTATATTATCATTAATAGTGTTCTCACTAGACAGATTATCTAGATTGCCAATTCTTATTCTGCTGAAATTTGTGTTTGTTGCAAATTGAATGTAATGAAATTTTAAATATATTTAGTAATTATAACAAACATTCTCTAAAAGACATTAATTTTAGGAGAGGTGGACAAATCATTAAAAGCACAGTGGTTACTATAAATCTAGAAGGAATAACCTTTCTGAAGATCCTAAGATTTAGTCACTAGGTTTCAGTGTCTTGGGAGCAGAAAAAGAGAAATAAATTTAGAGCCACCCATCCTATCAGAGTGGTATAGCTAATTCACATGCTATTTCAACTTGAATGTATTCAGTTGTCATCAGTTTGAAGGTAAGCAGGCCTTGAAAGCACTGAACAACAATCTAGTCCTTTCGGGATTTTCATTTCTATTTGAAAAGGCACTAATCAGATAAGCATATCATTTCATTGGTGAAAATTATAGGAGCTTGGGTTTAATTGTTTAAATATAGAAGATCTTTAAAATTTTAAAAACTTACCAAAAAACACTTTATAAAAAAAATCATTTTACTCTGTATACTTGTAGAGCATAAAATTACTTGGAACACATATAGTAAAATATGAGTGCAAAACCTTAAAGAACAATAATACATAATAATAAGGTGTGGCAAAATTAGAAGAAGAAAAGAAGGAGGAAAGGAAGAAAAACAAATAAAATTGTGTTCATAATGTATGAGGGGCTTGCTGATGTTGAGGTAGTCCAGTGATCTGCTGTGAGAAATCAAAACAGGAACCTCAGGGCTGTTGTCAGAGAACTCCGTTTATTCTCTGGGCCGAAACGCCCTGGGAAGTCTTTGGGAGAAGTCTCGGAGCTGGCGGCACATGCTGATGAAGTTGTTTCAGGCTTCCCTGGATCCTTCCTCCTTCTGTGGCCCCTGGAGACTGACTGCTCATAGCCTTTTTCCCATAAGGTGGAGAAAAGCAGAAATTTCACTCTCCTAGCTCTTTAAGGCTATTTTCAGTCTGTTATTTATCCACCATCATGTAAAAACTCTTCTTTGATAGTCATGCCACCAATAGCCACACAGACTGCCCCTCCTTCTGGCTGCCTTCTGCCTAAGCTGTCCACTTCAATGCATTTTCTGCCTTCCACAGAAAAGTGAACTAAAAATGCATTACAGAGCCAGGAAAATATTAAATATGTGTATCTGTGCTTGTCTACCAAGCCATACAAACACTACACTATCACTGTCCCCTTGGTGTTGCTGGCTAAGCAATCAGAGCTCACGAAAAACTTTATTCAACTTTCCACTTGTCAGAGTTAAGTTTTTTTTTTTTAATCTATTATTGATGAATGAGATAGTAAGTTTTTTAAGGGAAATGTCATTTTTAAAAAATGAGTAAACCTCATGCTTTAGTTCCAAATAAAATATTATATGCCCATTTGTGCCGTGAGAAACAATTTGTGAAAACAAACTGAAGCATGGTTGATTGCCTGAGGTATATAGCAACAGTAATGACATCGTTTCAAATTCTAACTCTGCCATTTACTTAACTCTGTGATCTTTAGTTATTAGATTTATCACAGAGTTGGAGTGAGAATTAACTGATATAAAATATATTAATCACTTGGCATAATACCTGGCAACTAATAAAAATTCAGTAAAGAGTAGATATCATAATATATGCAATTATTATTATCAATAGTATGCATAAGCCTTCAGTGATCCAACACCTGCAAATATTTCAGATCCCTGAAGCTTTTACTCATTTGTAAAATTGTTCTTTTTCCTAAAATGTATCATGTCATTCTTTTTATTAAACAGGGTATGCCAAATATAATCTAATCCTTTGTGATGACACGAAATCATTATGATGAACATCAATTGTACTGAGCTGCAATGAGGTGTTGCCCTCAGTGTTTCCTAGGATGGACTGGACCGCTTGCCAGTGCACTGACTAACGGGGATACTGAGCTCTTAGTGTTTATTTGTAGATTGCTTTGTAACTTTCCAGGACACATTCACAGCTGAGATTTCTATCCCTTGTTCAGGCAGGATGGGTTAGATTATGTTGTGGTAACAAATAACTCCCACTTTTCAGTAACTAAAAGCAACTAAGTGTTATTGTTTGTGCCACATGTCCACTGAGGATTGTTGAAAGCTCTACTTCCTGTCCTAATTTTATGGCCCAGGCAACCCAAAACATCTCCCATCACTATACCAGACAGAAAAAGAATATGGCAAGTCATCCATTAATTCTTAAGGCTTCTACCCGAAAGGTACAGAGGTCACTTCCACTTACATTGGGCAGGAAATGTAGTCAGGTAACATAGCTACATCTTACTTAAAGGGTAAAAGGACAGTGTTCTCCTACCAAGTGCTCAAGAACCAGAATACTTGTGAATATTTTGGATGACCACCATCTCTCTCAATAGCTGCTTCCTGAGAGAGGTCTTCTCTGACCTTGTTATTTATCTAAAATAGCTCCTATTACTTTCTCTCTCCTTACTGACTTTTATTTTACCTTGAAATATATATATAAAATATTATATATATTATTTTATACCCTATTTTGTTTGAGTTTCTCCCACATTCCATGAGAACAGAAACCGTCTTTCTTATTCACTAATATATCTAGCACCAAGTACAAATAATTTTTGAAGAATAAAAAAGGAGTAGTTCTGTGTCTCAATACAGTGATATCTGTTGCACATATTCACTAAACTGAAAGAATCACAGCTGATCACTTCACCGTCAGTGCTTGTAAGCAGCATTTTTGCATTTCCCCAAACACTTAGTCAACTTTCTCTTAAAACAGATATGCTTTCTATCTTTTGAGAGTTTGTTTTTATAATGCCTTGGAAGTATGTGTCTTCTTTTATTTAACAAGACCTTGCAAAAGAGACCTCAAGATATTTAAGATATTTCAAAGTAAAAGCTGAAGCATAGATAAAGAAAAGCCAGCTCTTAGGGGTAAAGTAAGGGCTGAGTCATCAGTGTAGAGCAGGCACCGGAAACATGCAGAATGGGGAAAACAACCTGCCACAAATAACGGCGCAGATGGTTTTAAAACAGTCAACTGGTTCCCAATGGGGGAAAAGTCACTGAATTTTGTCATTTTGAAGTGTTTTAAGTAAAGTCTTTAAGTCTGCACCATTTCTTTTTCTCCCAGTTAAAGGTTAGTGTATACATGTGTATTGGAGTGCATTCAGGTTATTATTTTTTTGTTCTGAAAAATCCTTTTAAGGATTATGGGGTCACGCCTGAATATATATGTAAGCGAAATGAGGAAATAAAAAATGCCCAGGAAGAATATGATAACTATGTCCAGGAAAACCTCAGGAAAGCAGCGATGAAAAGGCTCTCTGATGAAGAAAGGGAAGCGGTGCTGGAGGTAAGTGTCCTGTAATTTCTAATCCTAGGAAACTCTTTAGAACACCTCTGAAAGGAAGGTCTGCCATCAACAATTCGTAAAGCTAGCACTTTGACTCTGCAACCTGATGACTTTCCTTTGGTTATGGTGACAACTACATGCAGCAAAGATGACTCTTTGGGGAAAACAAAAATTGTAATGTGGGGATTATTATTTGTTTCCAACTTGGTGAGCTTCTATTTTTCCCTAAGTAGTGTTGTAAGGAAGCCCACCTTCTCCCTCAACAAACATGCGTAAATAAAGCAAAAAAAAGCATCTTTATTTTCATTCTCATGTCCCTGCATTTGAAAAAATAATACCCATAAAATAGATATTTTTCACTAGATGGAGCTCTAGAATAATTGAAACTGTCCCTAGATCAGTATTGTTTTTTCTTTCCTATAAACCAATGTTCAAATTTTAAAGTAACCAGGTGTCTGATTTTACACATATTTTCTTTATTTTGAATAAAATAAACTTAAAGACAATATTTTTATTGATTGTTTACTGCAAAATGTTATCTGAAGCATTTAAAATATTGGAGATATGAGCAGGGTTGTATTTATTAAGTACCTACTTGTAATCTTTTACTGTCATACCATCTCTTATAGAAATAAAAGTGGTATTTGTTATTTTTTAAAGCTTTCTACAAAGCCATTTCTAGTGACCTTTTAAAAACAGAAAGTCTTGTTTTCTTACTGTATTAATTTCCATTGAAAAATTGGTTTATATGTTATAAATTCCTAACATTTATCAGTGCCATAATATTCATCAATAAACATTTAATGCCTGTTTCACATAAAGTATCATGCTCACTCCCAAAGATGTGAAGAAGGGCATAAGACAATTTCTGCTGTAGGAATGTTGTAATTTAATAGATGATTAAATTAAATCCATGTCTGTATAGACCCTAAGTTTTGTAAGGTTCCAAGGCACAAGTGTCCACTGAAGGAGACAGTTAGGTCATTAGCTGGGCCTTGAACTGCAGAGTAAGAGGGGATCCAAGGAGTGGCCCGAGGGCAGAGACCGTACTGTGTGTCCTTGTTGACAGCAGTTTCCCCAGTGCCTGACCCACTGCCCAGTGTAGACATAGGTATTTAATAATGGTACCCTGGAAAGAAGAAAGAACGACATGCTGGCAGGTGACTGGCAGACCTGGACTTGAGACTTTCATGTCATTTTCAGGGAGAGCCCTACTCTTTGGCCCATTCTCATTCTCTCTCTCTCATTTGGATTCTACCATTTTTAGAAAGTATGTACTTTTGTAAAAGCCAGAATTTTATATCTAAGTGATGCTGAGAAATAAGGAAAAAGAACTTCCCTCAGAAGGAAAAGGCTCTTCCCTCCTGCACCTTTTTGGCTGTAATAGATAAACTGCCCTTACTTTCGAATCTGCCCACTACAGAGTTTCTTCCGTGTCCATGATGTGACACCAGCAGATCCTCCACTGATGCGTTTTCAGCCAGGCAGTGCAATAGGGTAGCCACTGTGCTAACAAGGCCACTAGCTACGTTCCTGACAAGCCCTGAACCATGCGTCCCTTCCCGGTTAAGCGTTGCCTATAGTTCTAAAACAACATGGTTGTATGTCTCTGAGCAGGGCCACATTCTTCTGCTCATTCTTCACAAAATAACAGTCTTGTTATACTTGGAAGGGATCATCTGATCAATAGACTCCAAACTCATTTTCAGATAAGAATATAAATTGCAAATATGTTAAATGGGCTCATTTGTTCATTTATCCATGGATTCATTTATTAAACATCTACTGTATCCCAGCCTGGAGGACACTATAGTGAGCAAAACAAATTGCAGTCCTTAGCTGCAGAGAGACTAAAACTCACGTCAACTGATTCCCAGGCCAATGTTTTCCACTATATTATATACACATGCATAGAAAGTAACCAAAGGAAGCTCTATCAGTCAGGGCTGAAGCGGGAAATAGTTGGCACGGCCAGCAGGGACTCTGAAGAGAGTTTTGAAGGAACTATTTACACATATGAAGCAGTGCTAAGGAAACCAACAAGGAACACTAAGGAACCCAGGACTAATGACAGTGTGAAGCCACAGCTGCCTGAAAGCTTGAATAGCAGGGCAAGAAACCATGGTACCAGAGCCCAGTGAGAACTGGAGCCTAGAAGACCGGCCACCTGACAGGCATTGCCACAGATGGATAAGCCAGAACTAGGATAGGGTAACGTCAAGAGAGAAAGGAAAGGAAGGCCCCAATCTCTCTATCCCACCAGTGGGGCCTTGGCTGAAGTCAGGCAGAAGCTGGAGGACAAAAGTGCTGGGGGGTGGAGCATAGTCCACAAAAATCAACCCACCCCACCTCTCCCCTCCTCACAGTGAAGACAAGAAGGTAAAGAATGGATGGGGTGGGGCAGATACAAAAGAAGCATGAAGCTGAATGAAGGCACTATTTTCTGACTGCTTCTTCTCATTTGAAGTTTTTTTGAAAATTAACAACCTTGTTTCAGCATAAAAATAGAGGAAAATTCAGAAGTAAAAATAAGGGAAAATCACTATTGCTGCAATGGATAAGAGATTTTTTCAGCTAAGATAGCAAAAGTCTTAAAAGAGGAAGTCTTAAACGTCTTAAGACTTAAAAGTCTTAAACAGCAAAGAGGTTATTTTAATATACTATGAAACACTACTTGCATTTAATTCCCATTCCTGGCTGTTGACTTTGGTCTGAACGTTACTGTACACACTGGAAGATAAAGCAAACTATGTTTTAAAAGGAAATACAGAGAAAAAGCATAGCTGCTGTGATCACAAGTAATATGGTAATATCACACAACTAAAAAATTAATAAAGTATAAAAATTAAAAAATATATCACCCAACAAGAAATGAAAAAGCTTTGATATTTGAAGTGTATAAATTTTCTTTTGCAGTAGGCACCCCTGTGGAGCACTGTGGAAACATATTTCCCATTAAACAATGAAAGATGATGGAATCATAGAATCTCTATGAGAATTTCTTTTTGGAATGTATCTCATTTACTATTAAGAACTATGTTAAAACATCCCACTCTTAAAAATTTAACCTGTCTACTTTTCCTTCTGCCTTTTCCTTTCCTAAAACCTCGATATAGTTTCACTCAAGGGTTCAAAATTTCTTATCCTTTTTTCAACCAACCTATTCTATATAGTATGCCCAATCCTATAATTATTTTTACTTAAGCATAGTATAAGTCACTGAAATTTTATTGTCCCTGGAAAGTTCCTACAAGATCAAATTTTTACTATAAGGCTTTATTATGAAGGCATTATTACCATATATAATAAGACACTTTTAACCTTTTTCTAAACCTAAATGTTCAGCCTTGATTTTCAAGGACCATATTGCCATGGTGATATTTTCACTGTACTTTCAGTTTTACATTTTCTTTGTTAAAAAGTGATTTGAGTATCCATAGTGAATAAAAGAAAGTGTTAATTTACAAATTTTCATTGCATGGATTCAATTAGTGGTTTAATACCGTTTTGTCAGTGGGGCTTCTAGTGTACTGTGATAAGAAATTATAACTATGCAGAGATGGAAGTAACTTTCATTTCTCCTAAGAGATCCCTAATGTTGAATTTGTTGGTTACTGAGAATATAAAAAATTAACTACATTATTAAATTAGCATGTATGTTACATTTAATGACATTTCAGTCATTTCTAGAATACATTAATGGGAAGTAGAGATCCCTTGACTCTGTGGAGGAAGAATTCCAATATATTGAAAGAGACATAAAAGATAATCTCTTGTGAAATTGAATTTTGGCTTTTTGTACAATTCCATTTAGTCAGGTCTGAGAAAATATGGCCATGCAAGTCAGACTCAAGTCTATTGATGTGATTTCTCTGTTGAAGAATGGGGATGATGGTTTGAAAAAAAAATCCTAAAATTTTTTTTTTTATTTTTATAAGAAATAGTTTTCTAGCCATGACTGGTGTGGCTCAGTTGGTTGGACATCATCCTGCAAACCAAAAGGTTGAGGGTTCGGTTCCCAGGCAGGGCATATGCCTAAGTTGAGGGTTCAGTCCCTGGTAGGGGTACATATGAGTGGCAACCAATTGATGTTTCTCACACTGATGTTTCTCTCCATGTCTGTTTCCTTCCCTTCCCCTCTCTCCAAAATCAATAAGCATGTCCTCAGGTGAAGATTAAAAAATAATAACAAGTTTTTAAAAAGAAGTAATTTTCTGTTCAAAATGTTTTTTCCTGGCCACCTCAATTCTAAGTTATTGTTTTTACCAAAACATTTGTTGTGAGCTTAGTTTCATACTACTCATAACTCAGCATACACATATTTGATGATAAAAACAAGTACAGTAACATTAAAAACAGAGCAAATAAATACTCCCAATGGGAACTGAGCACACAATCAGGACAGGGTTTGACCTCTGTACAGCATTTGTTACTGTGGCCAAGTACTTGATAAATATATATCATTTTAAAAGTCATCTTTGTTCATTTTTAACCTGTTTCCATTTTTCTTACTAGCACAGTCTTCTTTACTATTTATAATTTATTTTCCTTTTGAAGTTTACTTTAGTATTTAGTTTTCTTTACCATTTGTAGGGCCTGAAAAAGAACTGGGAAGAGGCACATAAAGAGTTCCAGTCCCTCTCGGTCTTCGATTCCACGCCAAAGAAAACCTACAAGCAGAAGCTGGAAGAAAAAATGAAGCAACTGGAACATGACATTGGTGTCATAGAAAAGCACAAAATTATTTATATTGCCAATAAGTAATAATGGATGTTTAAAGTATAGCAATTTTAATGTAGGAAAAAACATGGAAAACCTACAAACTGTCTTTCAAGGAGGAAAATACTATGAAAAGAATAAAAATAGTCTTTACCAAATGCTCATGCAATATTTAAAGAATAATTGGATTTTTTCCTTACACAAGATAATTTTCTTTTACCAATTTAAGGTTTTCACATACAAACTAATTAAACATTGATGTTATCTGTTACAGTTCTGTAGTGTAAGTATTATTATTATGTACTTCTTTCACATAAACATTAATTTCTGAGCCCTGAAAAGTAAAGTCAATACTCAGTATTCACATTTTTTTCCCATGCTCCATGATTCAAGGAATACAATATTAAAAACTGTTGAGTATTTTGAATAGATAGTGGCATATGCTTTCTTCACTACACTGCAGTGTTTTCTGCATGTTGTTTTAGAGCTCCGCAAACTTAATGGCGTAAATTCTGTGGTAGCTCTGCCATTTGCAGCTATTCCCCACTATACACATTCTCAATATCCATAATGTTATACATGCTGGAAGGCTTATATTTGGAGGAAGAACTATTAAGAAGGTAACATAAAATCAAGGAAACAACTTATAAAATGCATCATTAAAGAGAATAGCTTCCTTCCTGACATCAAACTTTAAAAAACTTTGCTACTATATGTATTGCACCAAAATAGGATGTTACTTTTTCTTTTTGGTTCTTCCAATCTATGAACATGGGATATATTCTTGTCATCTTTAATGTTTTCAGCAATATTTTGCAATTTTCATTATATGAATCTTTCACCTCATTGGTTAAGTTAATTTCTAAGTATATTTGATGCTATTCTAAGTAGAATTGTTCTGTGATTTTTCTTTTCAGGTTGTTCATTGTTAGTGTACAAGAATTGCAACTGATTTTTGTGTGTTGACTTTGTATCCTGCTACTTTGCAGAATTTATGTATTAGTTCTAACAGATATTTTTGTGTGTGTGAATCTTTAAGGGTTTTCTAC
The DNA here is from genome assembly GCA_004026765.1 of Micronycteris hirsuta. Classification (NCBI taxonomy): domain Eukaryota; kingdom Metazoa; phylum Chordata; class Mammalia; order Chiroptera; family Phyllostomidae; genus Micronycteris; species Micronycteris hirsuta. Next base: position 52,504 of record PVJI01007152.1, on the reverse strand, counting down.
ATATAAGGTTATATGGTCTGCAGGCAGCTAATTTTACATCTTCCTTTCTCATTTGGATGCATTTTATTTATTTTTCTTGACTAATTGGTCTGGCTAAAATTTCCAGTATTATGTTGAATAGAAGTGGTAAAAGCAGGCATTCTTGTCTCATTCCTGATCTTAGAGAAAGAGGTGCCACTCTTTGACCGTTTAGTATAATGTGTGCTGGAGGGTTTTAATATACGAATTTTATTATGCTGAGATCATTTCTTTCTATTCATAGTTTCGTGTGTGTGTGTTTTAATCATGAAAGGTGCTGTAAATATCAATTTTTTAACTAAGAAATATCTTTCACCTGAATGATCAATACATTCTCTCCTAGTTATCAAGCTATCAAGTTATGTGGGAACACAAATAGTATCCCAAAGGGTACCTTAGCTAGAACAGAGTAAAAAAAAAAGAAATTTAGTTTGTAAAAATATCTTCAGCTAATGAAGCTCATTCATTGTCATTCAACAAATACTATTACTTTCCAGGAACTGTTGTGATTGCTGGATAGAAAAGTGAAATAGCTATGTTGGAAGACAGAAATAATCACACAAATTCATTTATGTAAGTTGAAATTAGTGATTTGAAAGAAAAATAAAAAGTTATGTAAGAGAAGATCAAGGAATTATTAAATTAGATTTTATAGTTAAGGAGATGCTTTTCTGAGGATGTCTTTCTGAGATCTGATATTTAAAAACAGACTAAGAATTAGCAGAAGTTTGGAGAGATGAGGAAATAAGGGTTGTGGAAGGAAAATAATTCCAACCCCCCCCCCAAAAAAAACCTGAAGGATGTCAGGCTGGAAACCCTCAATCCATAGGGGAAAGGCAGCCATTGGGGCTGGACTTTGCTTAGAGAGGGACAAAGCTAGAAGCTGAAGCTGAAGAGGGAAGCAGGGGGTCATTGACGTGTTTTAAGCAGGGTAGTGGCATGATGCAATTGATATTTTTAAATGCTCACTTGCTACATAGATTGTAGTGAAAGAATGAATGCATGGGGGAGACTATCATAATCTTCCAGGTAGAAAAGCGATTGGCATAGATCAAGGCTGTGGTAGTTAAGACAAAGAGTAGCTGTTGGCTTCACAAAATATTTAAGAAGTAAAAATGTAATCTGGTGATAGATTGAAAGGAGGAGAACAGGAAGGTTTCAAGGATGACAACCACATTTCTGATTTGAGCAACTTGGCAGTGGAGGTGCCATTTTCTGAGTTGGAGAAATTTAAAGGAGGAGCAGATTGAAAAAGGTTACCGTGAAGAGAGCAAGAACACAATTTTAGACACGTATTTATGTCAATCTTGTGGCATCTAATTGGAAATTTAGATCAGATAGACACATGATGATAGATAATAGATAGATGATAGATAGATAAATAATAAATATTTCAGTCAGAAAAGAGATCTGCGGTAGGCCAATGAATCTGGGATTTCAACAGCATGAATGAGATCACCTTGGGACATGTACTGAGTGAGAAGACAATGAATGAGGTCTCAGCAAATATTTCATTTGGAAGTCAAATGGGAGAGCAGGATGGAGCAAGTAGATGACAGAGTGTCCTGAGAGGTCAGAAGAAAACCAAGAAGCCAAGAAAATTCAAGAAAGGAGCACGCTTTCCCTAAGGTAGAACTTTGACAATTGGAATGAACTTCTCAACACCTTGGCCAAGCCTTCTTCTCATCTGCTCTGAGCTGGCTACTGATCAACTTCTACATTGATTCCCCTGCTCCTGTTTTTATTTGCAGTCCAAACTCCTCTGCTGAAATTCTTTTTATCTCTCTCGATATGGTGATGTCACAGGCCAATGTCACAACATTAGCATGTGATTTAATGCTCCTATTAATACACCCCACATAAACACAATTTGACCACCAAACTGAAAGAAGCTTTTCAAAAGCTCAAGAAAAATTTTTAGCAGTTAAGGAGGCCAATTCTGGTTAATATCATAACTAACTCTTAAGCAGACAATTTAATTTCATTTTCAAGTTCTTAGTAACCTGCAGAAGGTGATTTATTCATAGCACTGGTTACTACAAATAGGAGACAATCATAGATAAGGGACAAATAAGTAAGATCACTTTCCTGCAGGGTTTGTTTCTGCTGAAAGGTGCTATGGTGAAAAAAATCAGCAGATTTGACCCTGACAGTAAGTTATGTGACCTTTGGGAAATCACTTAGTGTCCTTCAACCTTAGTTTCATCTGTTAAAAAAAAAAACTGACCTAGATTTTGTTCAAACCTACTTTCAGCTCTAATGGTCTATCACTACAAAACTGTATGATTATTTTCAACTTAGTTCAAGCAAAAGTTTGGTCTCCAAACTGATCAGAATGCAGATAAGCACTAGGCTAGAGGATCCGGAGCCCAAGATTTGTACCAACCCTCATCACCCCAACCCACCATTTGACATACTGGAAAGAATGTTAAGTAGAGCAAAAACCATCACTAGTTTTCAGATCTTTTTAGATGAAAACTTTCTTAATTATAGTCATTTGAGGTTTTTGACCACAGGGTGTTCTTCACTGTAAGGATTTTAAATAGATGGTCTCGTTAGGAAACTACCGCTGAAAGAAAGAAGGAAGGGAGAGCAGGAGAGAAGAAAGATGGGGAGAGGGACAGGAGGAGAAAGTTTGTAAAAGAAATGGGATATCTTTTAGCTGGAGAGAGTGATGCTAGTCATAGAAGAACATTCTCTCTCGTCATGCCCCAGCCTCTATGCTCTCTGAAAATATCTCTGATTAAAAAATAAAGAAATCTTATCTTCATAATAAAAAAGATGTTCCATTTATTGCCGAATGCAGACAGGGTTGGCAGCGTTTTTTTCTTCACACGTAATGTGCTTGATGAGAAAGAACTGAAATTAACAACAGACTAAGTTGATGCTAATTATCCCTGAAAACTGAAGATAATGTTTCACAGGATTGGTGGAGAAAGGCCATGTACATATAAATTTTAAACCGCATGCAAATATGACTTTTAGATGCAGATTCCTTATTGTAAAGGATGCTTCTTCTATAGGAAATAAGATGGATGGTGATATATATTTTTGACTGCCTCAATTTAGGCCCACAAATGAGAGTTGTCTATGGAACAAGGATATACACTTATCTAAATGATGTTTGCTGATGTGGAAAACGTCTGTGGAATTCTTTTGAAATAAAAATATCTACCCCACCCCTGAACCTCTGCCACCAAGTTTTCCTTTCCCGAGACTGCCAATGTTATTAATTTTTATGTAGCTTTCAGAAATGTTTTATAAAAGCGATGAATATATATGTTCTCACAAAAATATACATAATCATATATACACATATTTCACTTTTTAAAAACTCAAATGGCAGCATTCAGTAACACTAGTCTTTTTCAGTTAATAATCTTGTGGAGCTCATTTTTTTATCAATACATAATGTTCATTCTTTTTTTGTGGATGCGCAGTATTAAATTGTTCATATATTTCACCAGTGCCCTATCGATGCACATTTAAGTTACTTCATTTAAGTTGTTTTCAGTATTTGCTATTCAAAGCAATGCCGCAGCGACTCTGAACAATCATCACTTCACACATTTGGTTATATTTGTGGAAAATCATTCCCAGGAGAAAAATAACTAAGTCAAAAGATATACGTGCCTTTAGTTTTATTTGAAACTATGTTTTATTTTATTCTCTGTGTGTTTGTGTGTGAGTGATCTATAAACATGGTTCAAATTGGTAATGTGCCCAAAGGTGAGTAGGGGTCAGCAAGTCTCCCTCATGCCCCCTTCCTACAGCCATTGAACCCCCCCTTGCCAATAGTAAGCATTGCGACTACCTTCTTGTATATCTTTTCAAATAATATAACATGCATATGTGCACATGTAATAAAAAATAATGACAGATACATGGTTTTCTTCTGTCACAGTCTATGAGGATCAGAGGACTCTTGCCCAAGAGAGGCATCACAGATCAGTAAGGAATAACATTCATGTAAGGAATAACTTTTTTACTTTCTCATCATTATCATCCACATACCATCAATATTGTGGATTCCATCAAGAAAGCAATAGTTTTCTTGACTTGCATTATGTCTATGTGTTCATTCTGGATGAGAGAGAGGCCATGGATACGGGACCTTGCCCTGTCCTTGGCCACACCATGTTGACTTTTCCAGACTGGGTGCATTGCAACCATCTGACACCCGTTTCCACCCTCCTGGTGGTGCCGTCTGCATTGGGTCCACTGCTTCTTGTGTTTATGTTTTTGTGGATTGTCTTTTCCAACACTGGAAGGATACACATTTATTGACTTTAGAGCACAGACCACATTTGGAGAAGCTCCTTCATGCATTATGTGCCGTTGATTCGGCTCTGAATGAGCAATGTTCCTATGGATGAGTGATGTTCAGTGTCCTGTCCTCAACAGCCCTACTTAGCTCCTGTGGACACATGCCTGTGGCTCCTTTTAAGGAGTCAGTTCGCCTCATATTTGGTCTTTCTTTTTACCTGCAGCCTTCTGTTTTTCCCAGCATTATTGTCTTTTCAAAGAACTCTGCCTTCTAATGATGTGCCCGAAGTAGGACAGTTTCAGTTTTGTCATTTTTGCCTCCAGCGATATCGCAGACTTAATTTGTTCTAGAACCCGCTTGTCTTTCTGGCAGTTCAGGATATCCGTGAAGCTCTCCTCCAACGCCATATTTCAAATGGACCAATATTTTTCTCTCAGTCTTCTTCACCGTCCAACTCTTGCATCCATACAAAGTAATTGCTACTAAGAGGGTGCGGATGATCTTAGCCTTAGTCTCTAATATCTTTGCTTTTGGTGATCTTTTCTCATTCTTCCACTACCGCCCTTCCCTTAACCTCCCTTAACACAACTCTATTCACTTCCATCTTTCTGTGGAAACTGTACACGCCCTGCCCGAGTGCTTCTCTTTCATAGCATCTTGCTAAAAGCAACAAAGAGCAGCCAACCCACCACAATATTCTTTTTCCAAGAAGTTCCCTCCGAGGGTGTCCACAGGTATGTGATTTCTTTTTTGTGACAGTACAAGTGACAATTTTATCAACTATTTTGCCATGGGATAACAAGGGTCCACAGCTTTCCAGACTGCCCAAGAACCTTCCCTTTCATCTACATGCCACCCTATTCAACGTCTATTAAGGGGAATTGGATCTTTCCAAGGCCCAGAAAAGAATAACCTTTCTTTTAAGTCTTACCTTTCATAGTATTCTGTCCCAGCAGTTTGGCTAATGTATCACCTAAGTACACATAAGAACCAGAGTTTGCTGTTATGCTCTCAAGGTCCCTATCACCAGTGGGGTTAACCAAGACCTAGTTAACTAGCCAATCCAAAGTTTTTTCTAAGCAAGCAACACAACGAAACTGAGGGACTCAACAGCTATCTACTTTTCTTTTTCGTCCCCAGCCTTTCTGAGGCCAACGCAGAGAACAAACCTTAAATCTTGTGCAATTCCCACACATGAGCTGTGCTGTTTTGGACTAACACAGGTTCCTTTTATCATTATTGGCTTTCAGGAGGCAGTTGAATTTTCTTCTGGATAAGAACTATGGTTCTACACAGCCAGCAGGCTTAGGCTTCAGGCCCAGAGCACCCTGGAGGCCATATGTGATTTCATCTGGACAAACATTTTAAAATAAATTCCCTGACTTTTCTTTAGAATTATTGAGATGACAGGCAGCTGCCACCCACGCAGTAAGCTGATGACTAGCGCTAACATGAGGGCCACGTAGGGTATGGGTGATAAAAACAGTGAGGTTGGGGAGTTAGACCTCCAACTGTAACATTATCTCAGAATTTGTGTCACCATCTCACCATGGCATTAAAGTGCTGTTCTTTTGTAATGCACCCAAAGCTTTTTTTCCAATATATTTTATTGACTATGCTATTGCAATTGTCCCTTTTTTCTCTCCCCTGTATCCCCCTCTGCCCTGCACCAATCCATTCCTCCAGCATCCCTCCCCCTTAGTTCATGTCCATGGGTTGTATATACAAATTCTTTGGCTTCTCCACTTCTCATACTATTCTTAACTGCCCCCTGTCTATTTTGTACCTACCAATCATGCTTCTTATTCCCTGTACCTTTTCCTCCCTGCTGATAACCCTCCATTTGATCTTCATTTCTGTGATTCCGTTCTTGTTCCAGTTGTTTGCTTAGCTCATTTTTGTTTTTATTTTTCTAGGTTCAGATGTGGATAGTTGTGAGTTTGTTGTTGTTTTACTGTTTTTAGTTTTGATCTTCTCCTATTTCTTAAGTCCCTTTAACATTTCATATAATAAGGCCTTGGTGACGATTAACTCCATTAACTTTACCTTATCTTGGAAGCACTTTATCTGCCCTCCCACTCTAAATGATAGTTTTGCTGGATAGAGTAATCTTGGATGTAGGTCCTTGCCTTTCATGACTTCAAATACTTCTTTCCAGCCCCTTCTTGCCTGAAAGATTTCTTTTGAGAAATCAGCTGATAGTCCTTTGTAGGCAACTGTCTCCTTTTCTCTTGCTGCTTCTAAGATTCTCTCCTTATCTTTCATCTTGGCTAATGTCATTATGATGTGCCTTGGTATGTGCTTCCTTGGGTCCAACATCTTTGAGACTCTCTGAGCTTCCTGTACTTCCTGGAAGTCTATTGCCTTTGTTAGATTGAGGAAGTTCTCTTTCATTATTTGTTCAAATACGTTTTCAATCCCTTGGTCATCGTCTTCTCCTTCTGGCATCCCTATAGTTCAGATGTTGGAATGTTTACAGATGTCCTGGGGGTTCCTAAGCCTCTCCTCAGTTTTTTGAATTCTTGTTTCTTCATTCTTTTCTGGTTGAATGTTTCTTTCTTCCTTCTTGTCCACACCGTTGATTTGAGTCCCAGTTTCCTTCCCATCACTATTGGTTCCCTGTACATTTCCCCTCATTTCTCTTAGTGTATTCTTCATTTTTTCATCTAATTTGTGACCAAATTCAACCAATCCTGTGAGCATCCTGATTACCAGTGTTTTGAACCGTGCACCTGATGATAGGTTGGCTATCTCTTTGTGGCTTAGTTGTATTTTTTCTGGAGCTTTGATCTGTTCTTTCATTTGGGCCATATTTTTTTGTCTTGGCTCACCTGTTATGTAGTAAGGGGCAGAGCCCTAAGTATTCACCAGGTCACGGCAACCCACTTCCCTGTGCTGTGGCACTGTGTTGGGGGAGGGGTTTGGGAGGGAACAATGCCACTTGCTCAGCTCTGGGCTAGCTTTCAGTCACTTCCTCTGCTACCCACAAGCCAGTTGGGCCCTTCTGGTGCTGATTTCCAGGTGGGTGGCTTTGTGTACATTCTAGGACCCTGTGGACCTCTCCAATGAACTCTTCTGTGAGGTTGGGAGTTTCTCCTGCCACTGCAATTCCCACAGGTGTTACAGTCAGAGGTTTTGAGGCTTTATTTCCCCACACTGGAACTCTGGGTTGTGCAGTCTGTCTCCATCCCCAGTTGTTCCTCCTGGTTTATCTGCATGCAAATGTGGGACCACTCAGTCTGCTAGCCTTCACTTGGACTGGTCCACCAGCTGCCGCCTTGCTGTGCATCCTCTCCACCCCAGCTGCCCATTTTCACCCCTCCGACTTGTCTGGATGAATGTTTCTTCTTTAACTCCTTGGTTGTCCAACTTCCATATAGTTCAATTTTCTGGCAGTTCTGGTTACTTTTTGTTTTTAAATTTGTTGTTGTCCTTCTTTTGGTTGTGCAAGGAGGCAAAGTGTATCTATCTATGCCTCTGTCTTGGCCAGAGTCCCAAAGTTTGTTTTTTTTTTAATTCCTTTGCACACCCTTTGGGGAATTAAAATACAGCAATAAAGCCTAAAAGACTCTGTTTCTTCTAAATATATTTTAAAACATAAAAGGTAAAATAAAGAATGTGCCAACATTAAATTTTCAAATTTTCTAATTATTTCAGCATGAGCCAAACAAGTTGATGACAATTGACTCTTATGCTTTTTAAAATGAAATAAAATTAAAAATTCTCAAAAAGGAAAAATATAAACCAAGATCCTTAACCAGAATAATCCTCCTTATAAAAGATAAATTAGTCTATCATTTGTTAGTCTTATGGTTCTAGTACTGTAAGTTTAAGTATATTTTGTGTAGTTATCTGGTCTTAATTCATCATAAGTATATAGGGTCTTTTTAAGAACTCAGGTATTTTTCATGAAAATGGAATGGATTTACAGTAAGTGTTCAGATTGATATAATCCTGTTAATAAACACATTGAGGCTAATTTTCTTAAAATAGATTTTTAAACTATTCAAAACTTTTAGATTCTTTTTTTAGATTCTTTTTAATAGTTACATCAGAATTCATATGTTCTGGATTACTTTTCAAATGCTTAAGAGAAATTAATTCTAAAATTATTATATTTGCTAACTGATATTTTTCTGAGGGTCTTATATTGTGTGATTTTTGCCTCATCTTGAACTTCTGCTTTTCTATTTTATGTTCTTAAGATCATATTTACCTTATCTCCCTCACATTCCCATTCCTCATTAAATCCAAGATGCCACCATAGTAGGACATCTCATTATCTTAGAGAAAGAAAGAACTCTGTCACAGTGCTTTGTTATCACTAACAATTTTTATTTCAGACTTCTTAAAAGAGCTTTTATTGACTTAGGTATAAATTTTTTTCATGTATTCCTATGTGACATAAAAAGATAAAGGTTAAGGTCATCTTAAAGTGTCTTTATATTCCAAGCTGGACTCATCTTTATCACTTTTCTATGCAGAATTTCAAAGTTCCCATCTTACCATTTTCTGTGCCGTCAGCAATGTGGGTGATACATTAGACACAAGAGGCCTGAGATTTTATTCCCTGTTACTGACTCCTCTTCTGTAAGTTTTGATGATATTGGTCTTTCATCCAATGACAACCACTTACTTCAACTAATATAATATCAAACTGGCCACTCTGCTCTGTTTCCATACCTTTCTGTATACACAAAACTTTTATTTTAGGGATTAATGGTAATAAAAAATTTTTGTAAGACATTTTAAATGTCTATTAAACTCAACATATGTAGATCCAACAATGTACAGAACTCAGCTGAAGTGACAATGAGCAAGTTTGCTCACATATGTGTGACCTCACATAGCAATTGCTACCTCGTTTGTAGTGACTATGAGACACCATCAAATCTAAGTCAGCCTCATTTCAGAGCTGTTCAAATTGAAAAATGTATATCTTAAGACAGATGAAATATGGTAGTAGGCCTTCTACCAAAACATCCGTCTGCTTCCTTTCTGTTACTTGCCTTTTAAAATCTCGCTCAAATCCAGCTCATTCTGGAAGCCTCTATGATTACTGACCCACTCAACATATCGTATTGCTCACAGAACCCTACTATGCACCTATGCAGTGGTACGACACCTGTGCTCTTTTTTTCAGAATAAGTTCTTATGAGCGAGGCTGGAAGAATCCTGTTTACTATTGCTTAGCTGAGAGCTGGGGCGATGCCCTCCTGGGAAATTAGAGCAGCATAAAAAGCAGTGAGCATCAAAATGCCCATTTTGATAGATTATTTAAAGCAAATTTATAGTTTGATTGTTGGGTGTACAAACATTTTCTCTTATATTATAGCTGTTATTCTCCCCCTCTACTACCTGCCTATTAAATTCACAGTCTGTTGGATTTGACTCCAACTGATGTTTAATTTGTGTAGCTTAGATATTTGTGTGGAACTTACTACCATAATTACCCTTCCATCTAATGGAAGAAAGTTTTGTTTCTATGGTAACTGTTTTAGAACAGTGTATACTTACTATACTTCTAAAATATGCAGCCTGTCCTTATGGGAGTACACATCATCCTGAAAGGATTTTTCCCTTTCAATAAACATCATTTTTTTTTCTGTTCACCTGATTTCAGAATAAAATAAAACTTTGTTTGTGGGAATTGCTAAGGAAGACCTTCAGGAAATGAGACCCACGGGTGAGCCTGGCCCCTTGCAGTTGTCATGAGAGAGCAGCAACATGGTCCTCAAGTGGCTTCTGGGAACACATGGCCTGTCTCTCTGTGACTGTATTTCTCCCAGACTCTCTATGTTCTAGCATCATCATCATGTTTTCTGTGTTTGCGATGTTGCTATGCAAAATGATAATAAAAGGATGTTTTATTTTCCCTAAGACAATCAAGCTTAACAAATGCTACTTTAGAATGATTCAAAATTTGCTTAGAAAAATTTTAGAATTCCTTGGGGAATGAACTAAGAATGTTAATGATAAGAAATGATAAATGTCAATGATGGCCTAAAATGTTATCCCACATGATAAAATTCTTCCATTCCAGGGGTTTTGTAACTATTGATAATACATGAACTGCAGTTTTAAAAAGTACTCTTATTTGTATTTTTGCAAATAAAAACTTTCTCCATCTCTTTCTTCAAATTCATTGGTCTCTATGAATATTTCCCTTTAAAAATTATATGACATGATTTTATTAAAGCTCAAACAGCAAACTACAACCTTTAGTGTTTGTTAGAAAAAGATCTATGGATTCTGTAGTTCTGTGATAGAAACGTAGAAGAGAAGTTATAAAACATGTTCATATCTTAAGCACATAAAGCCCATCCTCAGCAAACATGACTTTTAGATGCTAAAACGATGAGTCTTCATATCTAAAGGGGCAGCATAGGCTTACTTAAAGATTGGAAACACTCACCTTGCTATTTAAAAAGAAGTTGTTTTTTTTCGACAAAAACAAACAAATAAGCAAAATATAGCCAAAGACACTAAAATTGAGAGCAGGCTGACAGTGACCAGAGGAGAGAGGGGAGGGAATTTTAGGGGAAAAGGGTGAAGGGTTTGCAGGAACAATTATAGAGGACACATGGACAACAACTGGGCGAGGCGGGTGGGGAGGGCTGGAGGGTTGGGTTGGGGTGGGGGGAAAAGGCAGGAAACGGTACTTGAACAATTAAAAATAAATAAATAAATAAAAAGAGGTTGAAATTCAAGGGTTGGGAGAGAAGAGTGAGTGATCAGACCTGATTCAACTTTTGTGTCCCCAAAAGTAGCAGTCCCTGTGTAAGATGAACCCTGAGCAGGATACAGACTTCCTAGGTGATATTATGGGTTCCCAAACATCCTGCCTGCCACCATGCTATAGTATATGATATTCCACCATCCAGTCTTTATCAGGTACTACTGAATTAGATTTCCCAAACAAATTGTAGAGCTCCTGCTGAAGGAGTCAGAGGCACATAAAGGAGGAGTGGCAGTACAGGAGACTTAAAAAAGTGTTGGGTGTGCAGACTTTTCTAACATCTGTTCAAAGTAGATCTGGACATAGAATCACGAAGGGAGATTGAATAGAAGATATTATCAAGGATGTTAGAGGAGATTGGTAGGGGACATAGAAACTGTTCCTACTTTCTTAAGAAAAAAACATTTTATTTATTTATTTTTAGAGAGAAGGGAAGGGAGGGAGAGAGGGAGAGAAACATTAATGTGTGGTTGCTTCTCACACGCACCTTACTGGGGACCTGGCCTGCAACCCAGGCATGTGCTCTGACTGGGAATTGAACCGGTGACCCTTTGCTTTGCAGGCCCATGCTCTATTCACTGACCCACACCATCCAGGGCAACTTTTCCTGTTTTCTTGGTTTGCCTCGTTGGCTCTGCAGGACAACTTAGTGCCGTCTCAAACCTCATGGGCAGGAACACCTCAGAATGGCTTGGCTTACACCTCGTTTTCTTTGTTCATCAGTTCTGGAAAAGGATTCTTGGCAAAGAAAAAGAAAACAGAGTTCAATTTCCTCTTGGTCCTGAGAAACCCCACTCTCTATACCAGGATGAGAAGGAAGAAGGAATGGTAGCCTAACATCTTATTTCCTTGTCTTAATGATGATACAGCTGATGGCCAGCAATACTGGAAGGCTGGTCCATGGGCCCTTGCAATCATTTATCTCCCCTGACTAGTGTGGCTCATTTGGTTGGGAGTCGTCCTGCAAGGTGAAGGGTTGCCGGTTGGATTCCTAGTCAGGGCAAATGCCTGGGTTGTCGGTTTGGTCCGTAGTTAGGCAAGTACAAGAGGCAACCCATTGATGTTTCTGTCTCATATCAATGTTTCTCTCCCTCTCTTTCTCCCTTCCTTCCCTTCCCCCTAAAAACCATTTTTTGTAAGTTATGAATTGCTTTACTACATTTCCTTATATCAGCACAAAGATATATATGTATATACACACATATATTTACATAGAGGGGTCACTACTATTCAGGTAAGGGGTTAAGACAGAGTCAGGATAATGGTGAGACTGTTAAAAAGTCTCTTGTAAAATTTTTGTTCAAGGGCCTAAATACAGAATTAAGCAAATAGTATTTCAATGAGAAATACTGGGACTTAACCTAAAGGAAAAAATAGAATTCATGACCTTTCATGTCCTACCTCCATCATGAGTATTCAGTTCATTTGGAGGGATATTCTCATTTGTAAGTGCCGAAGGCTCTCATCGCTTCTGGGCCTGGCATCCATTAAGGGCAGACCAGGTGGTAGCAGCTGCACATAATGAAGGAAATCACACTTCCAGAAGAATAATGGCAGAAGAATGGACAATAATGTTATGTAGAATAATGACAGAAGAATGGGCAATCTAAACCAGCTGGTTCCATCTCCACCACTGTTTCAGAAAATGTGAGCCGCTCCCCCAACCACGATACATACACACACACTCCAGAAAAAGGACTCAGAAGCTTTCAATTTGTGGAGGCAGAAATTGAACCTGGTAGCCACAGAATCTAAATCTTCTTGGTCTGTTACGATGAGCAGACCAAGAACAGTGGGTCTTGCTCAGAGTGAAGAGTAAATCTGCTTATTAAATTAGGTAAAATAAAAACTCACTTAAATTATTATATGACTTCAAAGCCACGAATAGCGAATAAAATAAGAAACATAGATATTGCCACGTTTTCTTTTCTATAATACTAATAATAGCAAACATATATAGCAGTTCTAGGGTCTATGTTGTTCTTCATGATTAAATTAAATAAATTCAATCTTCATAATAACATTAAAACTTAAGTATGATTATCATCCCCTTTTAGCAATAGGAAAACTGAGGCAGAGAGGTTAGGTCATTGTCTAAGATCTCACCATTTATGATTGGCACTGAAGTGTTGGGAGGGGGCAGTGTTTTTTATTTTCGCCCAAAAATAAAGGCACACACTTAGGTATCTGAAGAGTAAATGACACACCCCACATGAAGATTTCACTTAATCTCTAACATCTTTCTTGTACCATATTTCATCCATTTGAGTGCCTGTGTGGGGGGCGCGGCCCATTCTAACAGACCACAATTGCATGATAGGAAAAGCACCCAGGGAACAGGACTGGCAGCACAGGATGCTCAGTTAATGTCTGGAAGTGTCTCAGAGGAAAGGTTTTCTGATGTCCAGATGAAGCCCATGACACTGGGAGAGAGGACAGAAGGTGCAGATACCAGAGGGTGTTATCCTCTAAGGGAGAGTTCGCACTGCTTTTTAAAGTTAATGACAACATTCCACATACCACATATAATGGGCTTTCTCCTTTATTAGCCACTTTAGCATTAAGTCCTTTACTCATAGTTCATTTTTCTTCTCTAATTACAAAGGTGACATAGATGCCTATATGCAAATTACATGAGTCGTGTTCAATTCTTTTGCTATTTTCTGGGCATATCATCGAGTTTCCAATTCATACTCATCTTGAGAGTGTTTGACACTTACTCATCTGGAGGAGACTGTGAATCTGAATGTATTCTGGGAAAAGAATTCTTGTGGGCACCCTTGATGAAGTCAGCATCCAAATACTGCAGACAAAACCAAATATAACTCTTTTTTTTCTTCTAGTTAGGGCTCTTATTCTGAAGTTTTGATGGCCATACTCATTTAAGCCTTTTATCTGAAGGTTCTGTAGTCTCCATAGTTACACAACCCCTCAATTCAATGCAAGAAAGAAGATAAGGTTTCAGGTGGTTGTGTGGCTGTACAATGCAGCAAATGTATATAGCCCAAGATGTGTGGATAGCTGTGTAGGTCATTAGTGAATGAGAAAGGCAACACAACCACTATTGTTCAAGAAGAAAACCCCAAAGGTACAGGTAGGACAATATCCAAACTTTCCAACAATTAGAACTTCTCAAAATTGAAATGGGGTGCCTACAAATGTCAAGTAGCCATCAGTGAAAGATTCCCGGTCACATGTCAGGAGGGCTGTCCTAGGACTCCTCGCTAGACTAGAGAACCTCTGGTGTTCCTCCTTTCCCAGCTTTCAGGCTTTGGTAATTATTTTCACAAAGACTCTAATTTTTTTATATTCATAGACACCTAAGCACTTGGATATTTAATGAAAGAATTTTAAGTGGTAAGAAACTGAAAGAGAGACAGAGCTCTCGGTTAATTTTAGGAAGCCTGTGGACTTAGTTTTCCAAAACCCCAGGTAGGCATTGGCCAGCTCTGCCCTGCTGGGCCTCAGAATTGGCCTGAGCGAGTATGCTGGACTGTGACCCCTGAGGGCCTAGGCATGCACAAGGACAGACACAAGCGGAGGGGAATGAAGAGAAAGGAGGAGAAGTGAAAGAATTTGCGACAGGGATTGTGATAGTAATGTAACCATCACAGTAATCACATCAATTATTCCTGATTGTTTGACATGGACGAACTGATTGGCAGGGACATGAGTCTCAAGATCAAGCAGCAAGTAGCAGAGGCAGGGCACAGACGTCAGTGCTGTGACTCCCGCTTCCAGGTTTGCCCATGTTATCAGGCGGCTCACCTGCTCAGTGGCTTCCTCAGCCTCGCAGGGGCAGCTCTATATAAAAGGCCTAAGAGGGGATGCTCACTTCCGAATCCTGCCTAAGCCCCATGGATTTGAAATAGCACAGGCTTAGTGCCCTTGCTCAGCCTCCCCTGAGACTTACATTTCTTTATATGAAATGGAAATAGTAATAAATCTTAGAGGATATTAATATATAAACTCAAATTCCTATTTTGAAGGACTAGGAGAAAATGGAAAACAATCCATTGAGTCTATATTGAAAAGAAAGTGTAGCCCTAGCTGGTGTGGCTCAGTGGATTGAGCGCAGACCTGAGAACCAAAGGGTCACTGGTTCGATTCCCAGTCAAGGCACATGCCTGCATTCTGGGCCACGTCCACAGCAGAGGTGTGCATGAGGCAACCACACTTTGATGTTTCTCTCCCACCCTTTCTCCTGCTCTTCTCCTCTCTAAAAACAAATAAATAAAATCTTAATTAAAAAAAGAAAAGAAAGTGCAGAAACCAAATTTTGGTTTTGGTTTTGACCTGAACTTTGATTTATGTTTCTCTATATTTGAAACATAATCAATGTTTTCGTATGTTTGGCTATGTTTTGCTATTCCAGGAAGTAGAAAAGAAAGAAACCCTTCCACAAACTCTTTTCAAATTGGTCCACAGCCAAGGAGGCTATAGACTTACTGTCCCTGTGTCTTTTGGCTGTTGGTAGAACAGTTTCCTTTATGTCTTCAAAAAAGAGTTGGAAACAATTGAGGCCAGCATAAGAGCTGTTACTCTCAGAAAGTGGTTCTTATCTGAGAGTGCTTTTGCACCCCATCCCCCATGGGGACATTTGGCACTTTCTGGAGATATTTATGATGACCAAAACTGGGAGTGCTACTGGCTTCTAAAGGGAAAAAGTGAGGGATGCTGATAAACGTCCTTCATACACAGAATAGCTCTGGCAACACTTTTTCAGCCCCAAAGCTTGCTACAGCTAAGGTTGAGAAACCTTGGTCTAAGGCCAGGTGAAAGCATGAGAGCTTGCATGCTTGGGCAATCCTGTTGGCAAAATCTAGGCCCCCAGTCCTAGACAATCTCAGGATGGTGGTGTTGCCTAGAGTTTTTTGCAGATGGAGAGGGAACATCTTCCCTGCATTCTCCATTAATTTCCACAAGTTCATAGAATGGGCTATGAGAAACGGGCACAGGGGGTGTCTCTTAGGTTATTATATCCACCATCTTCTTCCTCTATTTTTCTCATTACTCAAAGCAAACCAACTTTGGAGAATTTTTGCTTGTCTGTCATTTTATATCATTTTCATGGATTTCTTTAAGAGTATAATTGTCCTTTTTATTATGCTTTTATAAGAAGAAGAAAATGTGGAAGATTTGAAAAATCTTTTTTAAATGTCTAATCTCTCTAAAAATAATAAAAAAACATTGGAAACTTATGTTACAGTTTTTCTGAAGTACAAAGAAGAGGGTTCTGAATAACTACCAAATGATGAGTTTTGTAACCAAATTATCAATATTTATCACTTTTAAAGTTTTTATTTGTTTAAAAACTATTTTAAAAAATTTTAATCCAGTTGATCAGACAACTGTATTGAACCCAGGAAGTATGCCTAAAGCAAGAACTTAGAAACACAAACAAGTTTTAAGACCTAGAAAAAATTGTTGAAAAAGTATGCAGAAAGGTCACTGGTAACCAAAAAAGTCATAATGTAAAAGGTAACATAACTTGACTACCAAGGTAAAAAAGTAATGAGTACAAAGTCCAGGTATGACATTTATAATTTCAAAGATAGTCTGTCTATATCACTGAAGCTTTGGCAAGATCCCCAGCCCGTAGAGAAGACTGAGTCACTCATCTTTCATTACCTTGTGCTCTGTAAAAGGTGACCTGGGTATATATTCTACAACTGACTCTGCTGAACATGCTGAGAAATTTGAGAATAAAAAGGCAATGAGACCAACCCTAAAGTCAAAGGGAAATGATTTCTTGGTTAGCATTTGGACTTACCATACAAACCAGATTTCTCTGGTCTCTTATTCCTTTGAAATGGCCTTAATTTAAAGATGTGGTGAAAATTTCTCACCTCTGTGACTTTTAGGATTGTTTTCTATTTCTGTGTTTGGTATGAACCTGAAGGTTATTTTTTGAGCCAAAGGACAAAATTACATAAGGACAACGTTGTCCTGAGCTTCAAGTTCAAAAGGATCATAATAGTTTTGCTGAGCTAAGAAATAGTGGAGAATTTGAGGTAGAGTGAGTGCTAAAGCAAAAAAAAAAAAAAAAAAAAAAAAAATCCACTAACCACAGTAACCAAATAGCATCCTAAATGGCCCGTGGAAACAGAATACTGCTTCACCCAAATATCCAATACAATGCCCATTTCTGCATAGAGGGACAACTTTTCAGTATAAGGCTTTTCCTGATTGCTCCTTAGAGAAACACTTAGAAAAAATATTGTGTTTTCTAAAAAAAAATTGATCCATTTATACTTGTTCCTTAAGTATAAAGTGTAAATATTGATATTGTTGATGTATGTATGTTTGAGGTAAGCTCATCTGAAGTATATTCATTAATTTTGAAGTAAACTTTTATTGTTGTCCATTTTCAAAACATTAAGAGCATTAAGTCAAGCTAAGTTTTTCTTTCTAGTGTAAAACTTTTTTTTTTTAAAGATTTTATTTATTTATTTTGAGAGAGAGGAGAAGGGAGGGAGAAAGAGCAATGTATGGTTGCCTCTCACATGGCCCTCATTGGGGACCTGGCCCGCAACCCAGGCATGTGCCCCAACTGGGAATCGAACCGGGACCCTCTGGTTTCCAGCCCGCGCTCAATCCACTGAGCTACACCAGCCGGGCTCTAGTGTAAAACTTTTTAAAATAAAACAATAAATAAAAAAGTTGACTAATTCAGAATCCATCACTATTTATATTAATGGGGGCTTTTCTTGTAACTTTTGTTTAACACATATGCAAACACACAATATAGAGAACAGGTTTATAACACAACAAATATAATTTCATGGAAAATATTACCTCATTTACATAAAAAAACTTGTATAGATTTTAGGTTTATTTATTTAAAACTATTCAGCTTGTCTGTTTATTAATGAAGAAATTCTAACTGAATTCTGAATTATAAATTCAGAAATTCTAAATTCCATTAAAAATTATTCTATTTTAATAAAAAGATAAAATGTATTGGGCACTTCTTAGGTACTCAGTACTCTGAGCACTTGATTTTATTTAAGTCTCAGATTAACCCTAAGAAATAGGCATTAACATTATCTTCATTAAACAGATGTATAAAATAAAGCAAAGAAGTTAAGACATTTGCCCAAAGTCACATGGTAGGCGGTGAAGTCTGAGTTTAAAGCTGAATCTGCCTGACTTGGAGCCAAAAACCTGAAACAGAGCTCTATAAACTTTTCATTAGTCTGGGGATTACTTTATGGACTACAATAATAAAAGTGCATTATTTAAAGTAGTCTGTAGTTAAGAATCAATCACAAATTCAAACTGACTTTCCTTATTAGTTCTAATTACTCAGCTTTTAACATGTTAACTAATACTCTTCTCCTTCAAACCTCAAGGTGTTTTACAATAAAATTTTATTCATGTTCAGTTAAAAATTTTGTAAGACTTACTATAATTTTCCATTGAGCACAGAAATTATTACTGTAAGCTAAATTTAGCAATACATATATATCAAGAGCCTTAAAATATTTATACCCTCTTAGAAATTTCACTTCTGGAAAATGTATCCTCCAGAAATTGTTAAAATACACATAAGTGTTTTATTACAAACATTTATTTATACATATTTATAAAATCAAAACTTGGAAGTAATAAAATACATTGGGGCCCTGGCTGGTGTAGTTCAGTGGATTGAGCGCGGGCTGGGAACCAGATGGTCCCGGTTCAATTCCCAGTCAGGGCACATGCCTGGGTTGCAGGCCAGGTCCCCATGAGGGCCATGTGAGAGGCAACCATACATTGCTGTTTCTCTCCCTCTCTCCCTCCCTTCCCCTCTCTCTAAAAATAAATAAAAATAAAATCTTTAAAATACATTGGGGAATGATTAAATAAATAATGGCATTACATTTCAGGTGATGTTTATTTAGAGTTTATTATACATTGGAAAAACAATATGGTACAAGCTTATTGTACTTAGAGTATGAAGCAGAGAAGCAGGATATAGAAATATAGAACAAGCATTTAGTTATATCTATGTAAGATAAACTTTTTGGAAGCACAAAATTTGAAAAGACCAAAACATGTTTAAGATGCCTTTATATTTTACTTCTCTTTTTCTATATTTCCCAATTTAAGAAACATACACAAGTGGGACTACATCAAATTAAAAAGCCCTGTACAGCAAAAGAAACAATCAACAAAATGAAAAAGCAACCTATAGAATAAGGGAAAATATTTGCAAACCAATTTATTGGGTAAGGGTCTAATATCCAAGATATATAAGGAACTCATTCAACTCAATAGCAAAAAACAAATAACTTGATTAAAAAATGGGCAAAAGACCTGAATACATGTTTTTCAAAAAAAGGCATATAAATGGCCAATAGGTATATGAAAAGATGCTCAACATTACTAATCATCAGGGAAATGCAAATTGAAACCACAATGAGATACCACCTCATACATGTTAGAATGAGTGATATCAAAAAAAGAGAGAGAGAGATAAATGTCAAGGATGTGAAAAAAATCAAATCCTTATACACTGTTAGTAGGAATGTAAATTGATACAGTCATTACAGAAAACAATATGGAGTTTCCTCAAAATATTAAAAATAGAAGTATCACATGATCCAGCCATCCCATTTCTTGGTATATATCCAAAATAAACAAAACCAGTATCTCAAAAGATATCTACACTCCTGCGTTCATATCAGCATCATTCAAAAACAAAATGAGATATGGAAACAACCTGTGTTCATTGAAAGATAAATGGATAAAAAATGTGATATATATATATGTATGTGTGTGTGTGTGTATTTCAGCCATAAAAAAGGAAATCTACTATTTGAAACAGCGTGTATGAACTTGGAGTATAGTATGCTAAGTGAAATAAGACAGACACAGAAAGACAAATAGTGTATATTCTCACTTACCTGTAGAATCTAAAAAAGTCAAACTCACAAAAGCAGAAAATAGACCATGATTTCCAAGGGCTTGGGGCTGGGCAGTGGAAATGTAGATATGTTGGTCAAAAGATAAAACCTTTCAATTATAAAATAAATAAGTTCTTGGATCTTATGTATGCCATGGTAACTATAATTAATAAGATTGTGTAAGCAAAGATCAACAACCAACACTACTTTACCCAGAAAAGCTATTATTTAAATTTGAAGGAGAAATCAAGAGCTTCCCAGAAAAGAAAAAGCTAAAGGAATTCATTGCCAACAAACCAGTGTTACAAAAATGTTAAAAGGGTCTTCTTTAAGAAGAAGAAGAATTAAAAAAAAACACAGGGGAACACAAAGAATAAAATGACATTAAATGTGTACCTATCAATAATCACTTTAAATGTAAGTGGCTTAAATGCTCCAATTAAAACACATAGGGTAGTTGAATGGATAACAAAATAAGACCCATAAATATGCTATCTACAAGGGGCCCACCTCACGAGGAAAGATACACACAGACTAAAAGTAAAGGGACAGAAAAAGATATTTTATGCAAATGAAAATACCCAAAATCTGTGGTAGCAATATTTATACCATACAAATTAGACTTTAAAACAAAAGCTATAATAAGAGACAAAGAAGGACACTGTATAATGATAGAGATCAATCCAACAAGAGGATAGAATCTTTGTAAACACTTATGCACCCAACATAGGATTACCTAAATATATAAAGCAAATCTTGATGGATATAAAGTGAGAGATCAACAGTAACACAGTCAAGGGAACTTTAACACCACTTTGACATCAATGGATGGATATTACTGACAGAAAATCAACAAGGAAACACTGGGCTTAAATGACATACCAGATCAGATATAATTGATATCTTCACAGTGTTTCAACCCAAATTAACAGAATATACATTCTTTTCAAGTGCTGTTGGTGGGAATGCAGATTGGTGTACCTGCTGTAGAATCTTCAAAAAATTAAAAATGGAACCTCCATATGACTCTGTGATTCCATTTGTGGGAATATATCCAAAGAAACCCAAAACACTAATAATTTGAAAGAATATATGCACCCCTATGTTCATTCAGCATTATTTACAATAGTCAAGATTTGGAAGCAGCCCAAGCGCCCATCAGTAGATGAGCAGATAAAAAAAGCTCTGGTATGTGTAACACAATGGAATACTACTCCACTGTAAAAACAAGGAAGTCTTACCCTTCATGACAGCATGGATTAACCTGGACTATTTTGCTAAATGAAATAAGTCAGTTAGAGAAAGACAAAAACCATATTTTTCAATTATACGTGGAATCTAATGAACAAAATAAGCAAACAATCCAAACAGAAATAGACTCATAGATACAGAGAACAGATTGACAGCTGTCAGAGGGAAATAAGGCTGGCCGGTTGGGTATAAAAAGTGAAGGAATTAAGCAAAAAAAAAAAAAACAAAACAAAACAAAACCCCAAAACCATGAAAACTTCATAGACACAGACAACACTACGTATGGTGATTATCAGAGGGAAGTGGGGTGGGGGGGAAGTAGAAGAGGGTGAAGGGGGTATAAATGGTGACAGAAGGAGACTTGGGGTGTTAAACATACAATATAATATACAGATGATATATTATAGAATTGTACACCTGAAATCTATATAATTTTATTAAAGAATGTGACCCCAATAAATTCAATAAAAATTTAAAAAGAAGTAATTTGCTAAGAGAGTAGATATCAAATGTTCTCTCACACACAAAAATAACCATGTGATTCTTATGTGGATATGCTAACTATTTCACAATGTATAGCTATATTATCATTTTATACACCTTAAATATATACAATTTTATGTCAATTATACCTCAATAAAACTGGAACAAAACCAAAATTAAAAGGTATAAAAAGAATTGCTAAAACTTATCAAGTTTGTTCCTTTATAAATTGGGCTTGACTTGCCATGAATCCTATAGCTGAGTAGTGTAGTTGAAAGATCCCTAGTTGGAAAACACAGAGAACTCAGTTCCTTCAAGAACAAACCACAGGATTACTAATGTGGATGCTGCCATAGATTCCCACTGACCTAGATGTGACAGAGAGCTCCTTAAAAACAACCAGGAGCCTAGTGTACCTGCGTCCTTGCATGGTTTGCCATATCACATGCCAACTTTGCTTCCTGGTTCATGGGGATATTCTATCTCAATATATGCTGGCAATGTCTAAAAACAATTACGTTTGAAAGCCACCACACTATCACTGAGAGGAATGAAATGGAATAGACACAGTGAGATGACTTTCATCTTTCTTGCTACCCAGAAGGCTGATCTTGTTCATACCTGGTGGAAAAGGAGAGGTAGAAATGGAGGTGGGTGAGAGTAAGTTCCTTGCCTTCTAAGTTTCCCGTCAACTTGAAGAATGGCACAAATTGCAAAGCCAGGGCTTTCAGAGGTAGAAAAAGACCTTAGCCATGTCCATTAGATTCTTACTGCATAGTTTTGAAAATGAAAAAAATAGTAACTTACAATTTGAAAATTATGTTATATTTAAAATATTTACTCCTCTCAAAATAAAGAGCTT
This sequence comes from Micronycteris hirsuta, assembly GCA_004026765.1. Classification (NCBI taxonomy): domain Eukaryota; kingdom Metazoa; phylum Chordata; class Mammalia; order Chiroptera; family Phyllostomidae; genus Micronycteris; species Micronycteris hirsuta. The sequence goes on along the minus strand of PVJI01007152.1, from coordinate 29,993 downwards.
CTGTGGGTCTAAAGAAAACAGTATTAAAATAAAAAGAGAACCAACTGTATGGGAACCAACATATTTGCCAATGATACCTAGGACAAGGGTTTGATCTCCAAAATATATAAAGAACTCATTTGACTCCACTCCAGGAAGACCAAAAAACCCAATTAAAAAATAGGCAAAAGGCATGAACAGACACTTCTTGAAAGACATACAGAGGGCCCCGAGACATATGAAAAGATGCTCAACATCATTAGCCATCAGAGAGATGCAAATTAAAACCACAATGAGATACCACCTCACACCAGTCAGAATGACTATCATAAACAAAGCAACAGATAACTGTTGGAGGGGATGTGGAGAAAAGGGAACCCTACTCCACTGTTGGTGGGAATGCAGACTGATGAAGCCACTGTGGAAAACAGTATGGAGTTTCCTCAGAAAACTAAAAATGGATCTGCCTTTTGACCCAGCAATTCCACTACTGGGATTATACCCTAAGAGCCCTGAAACACCAATTAAAAAGAACCTACGCACTCCAATGGTCATAGCAGCACAATTCACAATAGCCAAGTGCTGGAAACAACCTAAGTGCCCATCTACAAATGAGTGGATTAAGAAACCATGGTACATTTACACAATGGAATTCTATGCAGCAGAGAGAAAGAAGGAGCTTATATACCCTTTGCAACAGTATGGATGGAACTGGAGAGCATTATGCTAAGTGAAATAAGCCAGGCGGAGAGAAGTATTCTAAGTCATGAAAGGCAAGGACCTACATCCAAGAATACTCTATCCAGCAAAGCTATCATTTAGAATGGAAGGGCAGATAAAGTGCTTCTCAGATAAGGTCAAGTTCAAGGAGTTTATCAACACTCAGCCTTTATTATATGAAATGTTAAAGGGATTTATATAAGGCATGGAGGGAGTGGTAGGGGGAGAGAGGGGGAAAAGGTGCAGAGAATAAGTAGCATAAATGGTAGCTAGAAAACAGACAGGGGGAGGTTAAGAATAGTATAGGAAGTGTAGAAGACAAAGAACTTATGTGCATGACCTATGGACAAAAACTAAAGGGCGGGGAATGGGGGGGTGGAGGGGAAGAAAGGGGGGAAATGGGACAACTGTAATAGCATAATCAATAAAATATATTTTAAAAAGATATCACTAAAGGCATAAATTTAAATATTTCATAACTGTAATTTTTAAAAATCTTTGTAAACACTTCCTAAAATGATTTCTATGATCAAAAAATGTTCAGGAAACATTGCACTCTGTCACAGTCTTCTTGAATACCGGCAGTTCACATTGGCATATGAAAGGCTTCCAGAAGTCCTACAAGAATAGATGTGTGTTTAACTTCATTTATCTCATTGTTTCTCAAACTAAATGAATCACAACATCGCCTTTTTCAAATACAAAGAAAGTCAATCAAAACACACTTTGGAAAGTGTTACTCCAGGTAAATTAGTGTCCAGTCTCTTTTCCTTCTCAGTCTCTTTCCCCAGGTGAGACAGCTCGATACTTCAAGCCACATTTCCCAACTCCCCCAACCTCAACCATAAAATACAACTGAGGGCCTGGCAATAACTTGATCAGTTCCTGGGAAATATGCCAGTGGGTGTTGTATATCAACTCTGATCTGAAGAGAATCTAGGTATAGCTATGAGAACAAACAGCTCAGTTCCTATTCCAGTTGGTTCTTATTCCCCCCATTAACCCAGCCAAGGTCTTTGTTGACTAAGAAGGTCCCTTGGGTTTTGTTTTTTGTTTTTCGGGTTTTTTTTTTTTTTTAAAGTGGACATCTTTCCATTAGAAACTCAGCACTGGATGAAGCACCAATTAATTTTGCATAAGCTGCCACAGCACCATTAGATACTAATCCGTTCATTCATAACCGCAAGGTATTGTGTTAGGGTCATGTACATGACTTGTGTCTCCAGCCCTGTGGATTTATTTAGTGCTTAGTGGCTAGTTCCTGCAGCTGTGTCCTTTCAATGACTGCTTTATGGTGGCCAAGAGAGTTGAGGTTGGCTGCCAGGACTCTGAGATCTGGAGGAACACATGGACACATTATTCTTTTGCTCTGAAGCTACCCAATTCCTGTTCTGATCAGATGGGGGAAGATTGTGGGAGAATATTTCCGAAGCAGCCTAGGACTTAACTGTGGATGGTATTACTCATGCCTGACATTATTGCAATCTTTTGGATTAAATCTACTCTGCAGTGGAAGGTTAATTACTAATGAAAGTATAATTATACAAAAATGAAATTCTGAATGTAGCTCCTGGCTTTATTTGTAAGAACAACGATGGAACCATTACTTTCTTTACTCTAAAACTACACATGGAATTCAGTCTGCTTCATACAAGCAGCCGGGAAAGAGGGCTTACTATGCTAATTGAATACTAATGAGGCTTTTGCTTAAGTTGCTTTGTGTTACAGTTATTTGCAACTAGATTTCTTCTGTATTTATGTAGAAGGGAAAAAAAATACCTCAAAGGTAGCAAGATTCTTACTTAGCCTGAACATTTGGAAGAAAGTACCTCACTGACTTTTTCTTTTGTATTTGTAACATTTGTAAAGGGTTTTGTTCAGTACTAAGGAAAAGAGAAATATCATCACCATTACGGCTGGCCTTTGTCCACAGTGGATTTCATCCAGCCCAACCAATGACTCTGTGACTAACCATCTGAGTCACTAAGTTTCACATGTTTATGTATTTCAACACAGTTTTCAGGCTAAGGGTTTTTTAAAAATTTATTTTCATGTTTCAGGACTCAAAGAATGAAATGTCCTTTTGTATTTTGAACCTAGTGTCACTGGGCGACTGACTCTGAGCAACTCGGTGCATAAATGGAACTGTGCCTTCAGTATTGGCTGAAGTCAAAGAGTTATCAGGCTGTCAAAAGATTAGTATATAATTCCAGGGCAAAAGTCTTCAGCCTAGTGGATAATTCGTGTAAACATAAATATTTGCGTTTTCACCATGGTAGTGGCACAAGATAATTTCAGAATTTAAAATGTTGGGAACCAACAGCTAAAAGGGGATAAAGAAAACGACAGAAAAAAATGTGAGTATACTTACTGGTTATTAACTTGCTAAAAATGTATGACTTTATTCTTACAGCTTCTTCAAAGGAATATGAGAAAATTGCTGAGCTAAAATGCATATCTTTATGGAAAAATTCTATTATTTCAGCAATTTTCTCATTTTACTGTATTCATTCTCATACTAGCCCAGATTATAACTATCCCTGATTAACTACACCCATCTTTAAAAGGCAATTACCCTGTTATTTTCACACCAAATAACTTACAAACATTTGGTCATACATTTTCACAGCATCTCAAATCAATAACATCTTACAGTTTTATAGCATTTTTTAAAGGATTCTCTTGCATGTTATCTCAACATCACACGCAGTAGAGCAGAAGTATATTGCCCCCTCTTACAGATGAGAAAATTGAGGTATATTATATTGATACAATTGGCTTAGCCTCATTAGCTAAGGTCATATGGATTGTTACTAGAAAAAATTGGAATCCTAGTCCAAACCCATTTCACTAGACATGTAACAGAAATTTGAGACTTAAAAAGAATTTTGCCTCTAAGACTTCATAATGCAAAATTAAGAATAAAGGCTTAACAGATGAGTTGATATTCTTGGATATTGACCCTTGCAAATATTATTTGTGATGTTATTATATTTTATTACATTAATGCTGTCCAAAGTAGAGAAGAGTAATTAAATCACAAATGTTACCAATATATAAAAGGATAATAATAAAATGAATTCAATTTTAAAAAATGATTTGTTCATCATAAGATTCCTGTTGCCATCCAAGCGGTTACACATTTTTCTTTGTGAGCCTATTGGGTTTCACATTTAAATTAATGGTCTTTCTAAGGAAAGATTTATTTACCATTTTCCTTATATCTTCCTCGGTGCCTGGATGGGGTGCACAGTTGTTGCTATTTGACCTACAATAGCAGCTACATCTGCAACTTATTTTGAAGTCCCATGCCTGTAATCTGGCCCAATCACCCACACCAGCCTCTTATAGGTGAGTCTGATTTTCTGGGAATAAGACAGTAGAGTGGGATACCCAAAGGCTGTTTGTCCACCTGAGTCACATTCACCTGAGTGTCTTAGCAGTGCAGATTTCTGAACACCACCAGCAGCTTTCCACTGAAGCCTACAGGTGCCTGGTAAGGCAGTGGCGGGCTCCCTAAGAGAGTCTTATGAACCCTAAAATTTGATCATCAGCACAGTAATAGCACTTTTCACTCCTGAAAGTTTCAGTGACATTGGTTGTAAAAATGGATCCTGGGCTCGGTCTTTGACAATGAAAATAGAAGATGGTCCTTTACGTTTGGGAAGAGAGGTGGAACTAAGACTACATAAATGGCCCCAAACAAGAATTTCTGACAATTCTTAGAGAAAATGTTTACTTGTGAGCTAGGAAGCAATATCACCCAATTTAATGGGATCCGGTGGGCCCGCCTGGTGCGTAATATGAGCTATCTGTGGAGCAGTCTCCGTCCACTGCCTGGCATTTAGGAGGGACTAAGTCCAAACGGTGCTGGGCACTTCCAGGGACCAAGTCTGAAGGACCTAATAGTTTTCCAACCCAGAGCAACATTAACTGATCGTTAAAAATTTGCGCTAAAACCAGGCAAAATCAACATTCCTTTCCCTGCCCTGTGCCAGAACCCAAAGATGAACAAAATCGCCTTTTAGAGACGCCTGAATCAGAGGCCTTACTCGGCTCAGGGTTTCGAACCGGTAGCAGGGCAGTAAAGGATGGGGCAGGATAAGAGACCAGAGAATGAATGCATATATATCGTAGGAAAGCAGGGCCCTTGAAGAGCGGACGAACACCTGGGACATTCGGTTCGGGGAAGTCTGGGATTCGGGTTGAACTAACAAGATTCATAAAAGGATTTCTAATCTGAGGAGAGTGATTGCTAAAACTGCAACCTGAAACAATCAAAATCTAACCCTATATTCTTACAAAAAGTGGTAAAACGGATACTGTGTAGAAATCTCTCCCTGACCCTCCTCCCCCGGCTGAGTGTTGTTAAGGAAAGGCGCTATTTCAGAGTCCGGATTCTTAACAGTCCCAGGTAAAAGCAATCTCCTGGCTCTCTCAAACCCCGGCGTGGCGGTTCGAGGGTGGGAAAATCACGTCGGGAGAGTTTCGTGCACAGCCCTACTTCCTAGACCGCAGGCTTCTTCGTGAATTTACTTGCGATAAGGAGCCCATAAAAATTAGCAAGCACGTTGTTAGCCTGAAGCTGGGACGACAGTTTAGGGCGGCAGGGGCAAGGAAACACTTTCTCTTGCTGTAAAAAATCGAGCCGTGGGCAGCCTCGTTCCCCCGGCAGGAACGCGCCCGGGCCTGCGATCAGGTGGAGCGGGCACTGCTCCGCGGCTGCTCCTCGCGCTCCAACCCAGCGTCCCGGACCCAGCAGCCCAGCCCAGACAACCCAACCCACCCGGGAAGGAGATCGGGGACGGGGAGCCGTGGCGGACAAGCTGGAGCCGGCCAGGCCCGGGTCCGCTGCGCGCGCCCCTTTCAGCCTGCGGCCCGTGGCTGGGCGGGGCGGCCGCAGCCCCAGCCCCAGCCCCCACCCGCTTCAGGATCCTTCCTGCTCCCGTCTTTCCTTCCCGCTTTCCCTGCGAGAAACATGGCCGGGAGCAGTGAGGAGGCGCCAGACCACGGGCGAAGCGTAGTGGTAAATGCGAACTCCCCATTGATTTCGGGGCTGAGTCGTGCGCTCTCCGCGCCCTCCCCTCCCCTCCCTTCTTGGCACCCTCCTCTTAGATTCGGCGCTTGAAGTGCGCTCTGGTGAGGGCGGGCCACTGCTTTGTTCTTCCCTGCAGGCGGGGATCGCTTCTACCCTCAAACCCGGACCTCCCCTCCCCGCTTCCCACTCCCAGCGCGCAGTCTGACCAAACTCTTAACATCCCTTCATCCGGTGTTCTCAGCGTCCTCCCTCTATCCCCCCATCCCTGACTCCAGCGTTAAGCCTGTGTCATGCCAGCCTCCAAGCCTCCTGCCAGCCGCCTAGAGTCACTGTGGGAGAGTGTTGGGTCTGTGAAGACCTCAACTGGTGACCTTTGGGGACCTCTCCTTCCCTTTGTGCTTCCTACTGAGCTCTCCAGTACGGGCCTCTCGTTTGTTTCTCCCCAAAATACTGTGGGTTCTCAAGGGCAGCGAGGAAATAAAGTAGCTGAAGCAGATGGAGTTTGAGACCCTGTCTATGGGCTCTGCCGAAGCTCCAGACAAGCTACTGCCTCTGGCGTGTCAGTTTCCTCCCCTGCAAAAGGGACACAGCACCAGAGGTCCGTTGAGTGATCTGGAGAGTACATATGTCAAATACGTAGTAGTGTGACCTGAGGCGAGGATGTGGGAAGATGGGTTCTCAGACCAGAGCCTCTGTATCCCTGGTAATCTTTCTAGAAGTCAACCAGAGGGCACCCCTCTTTCAGCCTGGAACGGAATCAGGTCTTGCTCTGTGACCACAGGCGTCCGCTGGTGGCTCCCATGGAGACTGATTTCTGTAGAAGGTGGTGGTCGTTACTGTGTCCGGCTTAATGTAAAACGGTGGTGAGGGAGCTGGGGTGGAGAGGCAATTTACTACATCAGTATTCTTTTTTCAGAGATCACCCAGATAATCTGTGATTGTGAGTGTACTACACAAGTAGTGGGTTGGGGAGGGAAACACCTCATGCTGAAACAGAACTCTTCAGGTTAAAATGTCTTGCTCAGTTCTTAATTTAACAGCAGGGCCTTTGTTCTTAAAGGAGCTGAAGTTCATTTCTTTATTCATTCCACACATCCACTGTGCTGCGGGGCTCCAGGCAGTGTTCTAGGCTCTAGGGGCACCGCAGGGATCAAGACAAAGCCTGTCTTCCTGGAGTTTACATTCTAGAGAGAAAGGACATAGGCAGGCAACATGAAAGCAAATAAAGAGGATAATTTCAGATAGTGATGTGTGCAATAAGAAGGGAAGAGGAGAACAGAGAGATGACGACGGAAGGAGGGCTGGGAGCACTGCTTTTGCTCAGGCGGTCAGGATGGCCTCTCTTCGTTGACTTCTGAGCCACCGTGGGAGGAGCCAGCAGTACGTAACCATGCGAAGACTCTGAAGCAGAGTACGCAAGACAGCAGACACCAAGTGCTAGGAAATCGTTACATCCTGAGAGGAAATTATTATACCCAATGTATACTTTTAAAATGTCACTCTGTGGCAGCAGACTTGACTTGGGGTGATGAACACACTATATGATATGCAGATGATGTATTATAAAAAGGTACACCTGAAACCTATATAATTTTATTAACAACTATCACCCCAATAATTTCAATTAAAAAATAAATAACATTTTTTAAAAAGTCACTCCAGTTGCCATGGAGAGAATGGCCAGGCCTGGAGTTGGGGTTGGGGTGAGGGGGATGACAATGTAAAAGGAAAAATAAGTTCGGTTCTGGACAGATCAAGTCTGTAGTGACCATAGGGCCTGTAGGTCAGGATGCGTTATAGGCAATTTGAAATTCATATTTTGAATTTAGGAGAATAAGTGAGTATATTTGGAAATCATCAGCAAGTAGAAAAATATCTGATTCTTGGGAGTGGATAGGGATGCCCAATGAAAATGGAAAAAAATGTAAAACTACTGTTACAGGTAGAAACCTGGAAAGTCCCAAAGGTAAGAGGCAGAGTGTCCAGGAGGAGACAGATAAAGAGACCAAGAATGGGGAGCACAGCAGGAAAGAGCAGGAAGGCTGGTAGGTAGGTGCCCAGGGAATAGAGTTTTGTGGAGGAGGGTGAGGGGCAAAGAGGTCATTAGGAGTGTCAGATACTACGAAAGGCTAGTAGGATCAAGATGGAAAAGTGGTCATTACATTTAACATTTACAAAACCATTAGTTAAAAAAAAGCCATCCCATCTGTAGAATGGTTAAAATAATAGCACTACTATTTAATAATAGATACTCTTAAAAAGGAATGAGGTAGATTGTTAAAGTCTAGAAAGCAAATGATGGAACTGTGTAAATAACGAAATCTATTTGTGTCAAAAGAAGACCTCTCAAAAGCAAGGTAATTTTGTGGAAGATGCAGGGAGGCAGTGAGAGGGCCCGCCTTGGTTGGAAATAATCAATGTATACTAGAAATATTTCCTGCATTTACATCATTTTCTCCCATATATTTCAGGATAATTAGATTAACCTCAAGTTGGATATAGGCAGACAAGGCAAACTCAGAGTTCAGTGTGCTGATGTTCAGGTTTGGGATTCTTGGAAGCAGAGCTGAGGGCCTAGACTCCTTTCCTCTTTGATGGTGGAGAGGTAGCCCTGAGCCTGAAATTGCAGCAGCATGGTCCCTGCCTGAAGGAGAGAGTGTGACCCAACATGTGGGTCATACCAGCAGAGAAGACCAAAAACTCACATTTTATATATTTCCAAACTATTTTCTTCCTGGTGGAAACCACTTGAAAAATAATGCAAGAAATACTCTAGTCAAAAAAAAAAATGTGTATATATATATATATATATATATATATATATATATATATATATATACTTTTTAATGACTTAGAAAGGTTTATCAATATATCTTCAAATGAGAAAAAGAGAATTGGAATGAGTTCTGGAATTTGATGTTGTATAAAATGGCTCAGTTAATGTGTTTGTCACTTCTCCAGCTTGGCCATGTTTTTCATCTTTGAACAGAGAAAACATTGTTCTGAATAAAATGAGAGCATGTTATCTGTGATACTGAAACTATTTAAAGACTTCTTGTTTTGATTTTTTTTAAAGCAGATTAATAACATAATTATCTACAGTTCACAGTGGTTTCCATTCCCTCAGGTTTAGGACTAATTTACAATGCAATTTGCATGCAACATTAAGGATAACAAAGGGTAAACCAGTAGGTTCTTTGTCTCTAGTTGTCTTTTATCTCAATGAGGAAAACTCACTATTCCAAACACATTGGAAATTAGGCCAGTTTTTATTATAGAATAGCTTTAGAGAAATACATTTCTTCTGCTTTTACATTTACAGATTTAACCAGAGTAATGAGTCTTCGGCAAGTAGATTTGAGACACTTCTTTGAATTCGTTAAAACATATCATTTGTAAGTAAATGATTGATGTTTCAGTACACCTAAATGGTTAATACTTATTGCATAAGCACTCTACACTAGTTATGGAATATAAGAGTTTTATACCGTTATGTATCTCATTTACTCCTCACAGTAACCATACGAGGCAGGCATTGACGCCACTTTATAGGTGAGAACATTGGGACTCAGAGAAGTTAAAGTGCCCAAGTTCTCATAGTTAGTAAACTCACCTCCAGGTGTGTCAGACCTGTAAGTTTATGCTCTTGACCATTAATTACTCCATCTGCCTCTGAACTGTGGATTACCATTACAGTTTTTATCTACCGGTTGATTTAATTTGTAATTTTCTTTCTCATTCTTTTTTGGGGGCATCATTTATTAAGCACATGCATCAGGAAGTACTAAGAACTCTACGTACATTATTTGTTCTAAGCTTTAATGTCCGTAGGTTTTATACGAGTGTATGTCTTATTTAAAGGAGGGGGAAACTGAGTCTCAGAGAGTGTAAGTAATTTCCCTAACAAGACAGCTTGTGAGTGTCAAAAGTGAGCCCTAGGACATGGAGTGGAGCATCATCGCTGAGATTTAGCCAGAGCAGAGGACAGTAGAGGGTTTGCCTGGTGGGAGGAGTGGCTTCAGGTGACCATTAGTTAATGATGCCGCTACATGGGAGGGCTCCCAGAAGTAGAGTGGTTAGTGTGTGGTCTGGAAGAGGAGCCAGAAAGTGCTGTGCACTTGGATGATCTCCCTGGTGCTGGTCACGATCCCTGCCTGGTCTTTACCTTGGCCTGCCAGTGGATCTTCTGGAAGCCATTCATGAACAGCTGGTGGCTCAGGCTCTGACTAGCACTGTGCTCTGGATGGTTACGGCAGGTCCAAGGGATTCTCGGGGGTGGAAGCCAGAGCTGCTCTGTGCAAAGTCAACAGTTGCACCCAGCCAGTTTGCTGGTGGAGGCAGAGCAAATGTGATACTCTTCAAATATGCGGATGACATGCACCTTTTGGTATTAGCCTGCCCCTGGTAGGTATGAATTTTCAGATCCTTGAACAGTAGTGCTCTTTATCACAAGGAAACAAGTGAGCATTGAGGTTGGTGGCCAGGTAGTATTGGGTAATCCATGGTGGAGACTGTGTCTTTCATACCCTCATTTAACATTTTTTAATACCTACCATATTCCAGGTCTGTGTTCTGGGCCCTGGAGATTCAACCATGAATAAGACAAAGTCTTTGCCAGAAGGAGCTAATATTCCAGTGGGAGGAGGCAAGACAAAACACACACACACACACACACACAACATGTCACATCCAGTGGGAATACAAGCTATGAAGAAATGTAAGGCTGGACAAGAGACAGATAAGGATGAGTGGGGAGAAGGTGGGTGCTATTTTATATAGGTGGTCAGGGCAGACCTCTCTGTGTAGGGAACAGCTGCATGGAGACTTGAGGGAAGTGAAAGGTAAACCATGTGGATATCTGGGGGAAGTGTATTGTAGGCAAAAAAAAAGGCAAGTGCAACACTCTTGAAGCAGAAGCATGCTTGGCACATTCAAGGATCAGCAAAGAGGACAGTGGCTAAAGCACAGTGAAGGATGAAGAGTGAGTTTGGGGACAGTTAGAGAGGGAAGCATGGTGAGAACTCTGGATTGTACTCAGTGAAATGGGAAGCCCTTGAAAAAATATGAGAAGAAGACTGCTACAATATGAAGTACATTTTTATTTGTTTGTTTGTTTGTTTTAATCCTCATTGCTTCTAGGGAGAGAGTAAGAGAGTGAGGGAGGAAGAGAGAGGGAGAAAGAAAAAGACATTGATGTGGGAGGGAAACATCAATCAGTTGCCTGCCATACACATCCTAACTAGGGGTTGAACCCACAACTTTTTGGTGCATGGGACGATGTTCCAACCAACGGAGTCACCTGGCCAGGGTTTGATGTGCATTTTTGAAGGAGCACTCCAGCTGCCCTGTGGGCTGGGATATGCATATCAAGGTGGAAGCAGGGAGGTGAGTTTGCAGCTCTGGCTATAGTCCCAGGAGACATAAGGTTGGCACAGACAGAGGGGAAGCAATGGAGATGCTGGGGGGTGGTCCTGGTTACATTTTTAAGGAACTGACAGTAGGATTTGCTAATGGGTTGCATGAAGGGGATGAAAGAATGGAGTCGACAGCAACTCAGGTTTTGATCTGAGTAACTGGAAAAATGAGTTGACCTTTCCAGAGAGAAAAGGATAAATTTGGGGGGAACTATTACAAATTTGGTTTGACTGGCATTCCAGAGCCCAGCACTGGGATGGGAGCAGGTCTGGGCTGGACCATAAGTTGCCTTTCCAAATCTTGAGCAAAAGAGAACTGGTTTAAAGTCTTGAGTGAGGAGGAAAATGGAAAGCAGGAGAATGTCCCAGCATTAAATGAAGTTCAAGTGGGTTCTAAAACAACAAAAACCAGACCAGACCGAGTGAGCCAGAGGCTGGAAGGCACAGACAGAGTCTTCTCAAGGAGGCTGAATGGGAGCATCTAGGAAAACAGAGAGCTATGAGGGGCACCAGGAGTCCAAGAAAGAAGACCAGAGGATGGGAGCAGGCATCAAAGCCTCAAGGAAGAAGCGGGGCCTGACCTGAGCTTTCCCAGAGGGAGCTGAGCTTAGGATACAGAGACAGAGGAGGAAGAGACAGGGAGGGTGTAGATGAAAGACAGGCAGATGAACAGGACTCAGCTGGGAAGGAAGATGACTGAAGACTAATCTGAGGACAGGAAGGAGGTAGTTTAGGGAATTGGGCTGGAAAATTAGGGTAGGTCTACATTATGAAAGTCCTGGAAAGCTGAAGGCTGGACAGAGCAGTCTGATGGAAGTGCAGGAGTAATGAAAGAGCCAGAATCAGCAGTGCAGTCATGGTATGGTTTGGGTGCATTAAAACTTTCATATCGCATCCTTTCCTGAAGATCCAGAAGTAAAAATAACACCTTCACCGTCATTTTCTCTCATACCTCTTTACCATTTTAACCATAAAACTTGTACATCTCATCCTAAACAAGAGGAAGACTTGCTAGCAGTCTTCCCAGTGCCTGAATAGGCCAGTTTTTTGGACCAACAGTTTCCCAATAAGACTGACTTCACTTTCCACCATAGTACATCCTATAGAAGTCTTTACTAGAAGGACTAGATGATGTACAAGTGTGGGTCTACAGTAATAAACAAGTAATTTCAATCTTTCCCAGGCATATGAGGCATATACAATGCTTAGAAATGTAATAGTATAGATAATAACATAGTAATATATGATATAGTGTAGATATTAATATAATTACAAATGTAATGTTATATAAACTCATGTGATAGTCATGGTAACATTTATAACTTAAGTATAGATTATATATATATATACTTTTTCAAACAATACTATCAGGTTATAAGACATTGAGTACATATTTTTCCTGTCTAATGCCAAGAGTTCAGAATGGAATATATAGTCCCACTGAGCTTTTTGTAGGTTGACAGAATATAATTTAAAGCCGTATTGATCATAGGACCCACTCTGTTTTCAGTGTTATTCTGTTTTTCAAATGATACTTTTTAAAATTTATGTTTGAAAAATACCATAACCAAAATAATTTGATTTGCAGATAATGGATGATTGGCCAGGGTACGACTTGAATTTATTCACATACCCACAGCACTATTATGGAGATTTGGAATATGTCCTCATACCTCATGGCATCATTGTGGACAGGTGAGTGTTACTTCCTGTGTCGGGCTTTGCCCTGCCTTGGGCCAGCTGTGTCTTATGTGAATCATGTGATATACCTTAGGGCCCTGTTCCTGGGTGTCTTTCATGCAGCGGTGGACAGCATTTTTTAGGACAGAGAATTTGAAAGAAAAAGAATCTGCTTTAACTGAACTATTTACCTGGATATTGGTTCAAGTAAAACAGTAAAAAGAATATATATACACATAAAGTATTAATACTATAAAAGCCTTAAGACAACAGTGTGTTGGACAAACTGATGAAAATGCTTCGCACACGAGGACCTTTGTCTCACATTTTTTAAACTCGGAGCTAACCAGGGAGAGTTAAGAGATGACCTTTGCCTTCATAGGACACACCCCTAGAGCAATGGCTTTTACTGCAGCTTGCATTTATTTTTGAGCAAGTAAGATATCATAGGTCGACCAGTCTGTGAGCAATTTTATTTTCCAGCCAGCGGTAAAGTTTTGGGAATACATATATTTGCAGCTTAAAAAGATCTGCACAGAACTCTTTCTGGAATACTATTTCTAGTTCTTTCTCATCTGTCTACATAGATACCCTCTGGCTCCTTCCTAACTGATTGGTTTTCCTAAAGCCAACATTTTCCCTCCTGTTATAAGCCCCTAAGTCACCCCTGCTTGGCACTTGGTTTTCAGAGAGGCCCCTATAGTTCAGTCACCACAAGTGCCGGGATTTATAGGTCATGTCCCTTTCTGATAATAGTCTTAATGGCTAGATAATTACATTTCCACGTACCTCTAATTTCTATACCAAGGTCAAATACGTAAGCCTTCACATTTATATGGAAAGCAAGCTTCATGAATTTCACAATGCATTCCCAGGAATCATAGAGATTCTTCAGAGACCCAAAAATTGGGGTGAGGAAGTCCCTGGGGATTAGGAGCAAACAGGAGTTTTGGGTTCCCACCCTACGTTTTCTTGAACATAAATGTGTGCTCCTATTTTTTAAATATGTTATGTTCTTCTGAGTTAAAATTTAACTTTATGAAATAGGTCCTCAGCCAAAAGAAAGGTAGAAATAGACTAGGTGATTACTATTCCCAGGATACTATCTTTCTATCAATTTCTATCTGTAAGCAAAAGGAAATGGCATTCTTCCACTCAAATTCTAAAATTTTGCACTGGATAAGACTTGAATATTGTGTGTTTTCTCTCAAGCTATAGTATATTATTAAAATAAGGTCTAGTTTGGCATTTCTCATGGCCTAAAATAGCTTTCTATGGAATAAAAGTTCTGATTGTCACAGGGCAAAAAAATATTTCATGATCAAATAAACTTGAAAACTTTGCATCTCCCAAATTGCTAAATCTTTCTATTGACAATTCATATTTAAATACATGCAAATTAGGGAAAAAAGAAAGAAACCTGCTTGACTTTAATAATTAAACCAACTTTTGCTGTGCCCTGGGCATCTTTATACTCAGTTCACCACTTAATGCCTCTCAGAAGAGTTTTCCCTCATCAATTTTGAACCCCCCTGGTTTAAACAAATTCTTACTTCTCTCACCTGAATTTTATGATTTAAATTAATTGCATCCTGATCTAGTACATGATTGATTCCTGATAAGGTTATCTGAAGCCAGATCCCCGTACAGGAGAGTCACTCAGTGAGCTTGTTAAAATGAATATTCTCAAGCTTTATGTCCAGCAATTCTGATTCAAAGGTCTGGGGTGGGGCCCAGGATTGTCCATCCCCACCTTTAAAATGAATGAATTACAATACAATTTACATACAACAGAATTTACCCACTGTAGGTAAAAGATGTAATGATTTTTTTTAGTAAAATTTTATGGTTGAGTAGGCATTACTACCATCATTTTACAATATTTCTATCATTTAGAAGAATTTGTTTGCTCTTTGCTCCTACCCTCACATTATACAATCATTACTCTGATCTAGTTCTCTATAAACTGATCTTTTCTGGGGAATTTCTTATTAATTTATAGAATGTTTGATTATTGACGCACCAGTTGATAGATATTTGGATTTCTAGTTTTGGGCTATTATGAATAATGTTTCTATGAACATTATTTGTGTGGATATGTCTTTTCATTTCTCTTGGATGGATTCCTTGGAGTGGCATTCTGAGTTTTATGGTAAGTGTGAGAAACTGCCAATTATTTCCCAGAGCAGCTCTGCCATTTTCTGTTGCACAGCGATGTGCGAGGTTGCCAGCTTGTCCACACAGCTGCCAGCACGCAGCGTTGTAGTCCTTCTGATTTAGCCACCCAAGTGGGTAGACAAGAGGGTCTCATGGTTTCAATTTGCATGTTCCTAATGATTAGTGTGCCTGTTAGTTATTATATGTCTTCTTTGGAGAGATGTCTGTTTAAGTGTTTTGCCCATTTTTAAGTTGGGTGGTTTATCATCTTATTGAGTTATTTGTAGGAGTTCTTTATATTTTCTGGATTCAAATCCTTTATCTCCTTCTGTGGCTTGTCTCTTTATTTTCTTATTGACATCTTTTGAGAAGAATGTTAGATGGAGTATTCTATAAATGTCAGTTAGATCCAGTTGGTATGGTATTTTTCAGTACAACTATATCCTTACTGGTTTTCTGTCAGATCTGTCAGTTACTGAGAACAAGGTTTTGAAGTCTCCAAATGCAATAGTGGATTCATCTACTTCTCCTTGAAATTCTGTGAGGGTTTTGATACTCTGTTGTTAGGATCGTTGCGTCTTCTTGAAGAATTGACCTCATTATCATGTAATGTTTCTCTTTATTCCTGTGAATTTTCTTGCTCTGAAGTTTGCTTTGTCTGAAATTAATATAGCAACTCTAGTTTCCTTTCGATTAATGTTAGTGTGGTATATCTTTCTCTATCTTTTTACGTTTAGTCTATCTGTGTCTTTATATTTAAGGTGTATTTCTTGTAGACATTATATTAGAGTTTGTTTTATTATCTACTCTGACAGCCTCTGCCTTTTAATTGCTGTATTTAGACCATTCACATTTAAAATGATTATTGTTACATTTGGTTCAGTATCTACATGTATGTAACTATGTCCTATTCCTTGCCCTTATACTTTTTTTTTCTTTTGTCTTCTACTCTGTGAAATACGTCTCCCCCACAATGTGTGGCTTTTGATGATGTGAAGTTTATTTATCATTTTTCTTTTCTTTTCTTTTTTTTGATTTTTATCCTGACCCAAGGACATGCTTATTGATTTTACAGTTAGGAAAAGGGAGGGAGAGAGGGAGGGAAACATTGATGTGAGAGAGAAACATTGGTTGCCTGTCTCTTGCACATGCCCCAAACAGGGACTGAACCCACAACCTAGGCATGTGCCCTGACTGGGAATTGAAGTTGCAGCACTTAGGTTTACGGGACTATACTCCAACCAAGTGAGCCACACCAGCCAGGGCTTTGTTTTTATTTTTAAGACTCATTTACTCATATTCACCCCTGTGACTGAATAGCTTAGTCTTCAGACTTAGATTGCTTAGAAATTATACTTAAACACCTTGAGCCAGTAAGACTCTCTGCTGATGAATGTGGGGGGTGCGGGGTTGGCAAACATTCAAATTTCTAGTGTTTTTCAAGTCTTCCTTGGCTTTTACATTCCACTGGGTTTTCTGTGTCTCCTCTGCACATGTTTACAGGCTCCATCATCCAGAGATGTGTGGGTAGCTTAGGCCCATTCTAGACTCTTCTAGACATACATATAGCCCTGGTCAGTTTGGGACATGCAAAGAGTGTATTGTGTAGTCCTCTCCTATGACTCTAACCTCCTGGAATTACCTATCAAATCCCAGACTGGTCTAACCAGTTAGTTGCTCAAACAGGACGGCAAATACTGGAAAATGGAGCTACTGGCCCTCCCTGTTCACGGCTGCCAAGATAGCCATCGTAGCTGACAATGCTCCCAGTCAGGCGAACTCTCTCCGGCAGTGCCCCACCCTGGCTGAACTACCTGGGTGAACAACAGAGTTTGGAGGGAGGCTAAAGGGCGTAGTGGGGGCTTTCTTGGGCAAGAATTCATTCATTGCTCTGTTTCTACCCGGTGTTCAATGTTTTCACAAATAAATGGATCTCATGTTGCCGTATGCCTTTGGTTGATTTGAGAGTCCTGAAATGTTTGTTGGGGTTTTTTTTTTGACAGTTTTGTCCAGCTTTATAGTTGCTGTTTGTGGAGAGGATGTGTTGACCTCCTCACTCCATCATGCTGGAAACAAATGTCCCTTTACATAGAATATCGGGCATGCTGATGGACATTTTTTGATCATCATATTCTCAGCCTGAAACCATGTGTATACACACACTTCTAGAAAGCATTTGTAACAGAGTAAAGATGGTGAAGGGATTAAGAAGTAAAAATTGCCAGTTATTAAAACAGTCCCAGGAATGTAAAGTACAGCATTGGGAGTGTAGTCAATAATATTGAAATAACTATGTGTTATAATACATAGTGTCAGATGGGTACTAGACTCATGGGGGTGATCAGCTTTTAAATTACATCAATGTGTACTCACTATGTTGTACACCTGAAACTGATGTAATGTTGTGTGTCAGCTGTAATTGAAAAAAATTTCAATTAACTTAAAATTTTTTCCAAAATAAAAGAAAACAAAAGAGGGATCTTATATATATATTAAAAATGTATTATATAATTATATATGTAGATCATATGTAATATAAAGTTTTTTTTATATATATGTTTAGATCATTCACTTTATTTACTTCAAATCTGTTTCTATTTGAGGTGCCAGTGGGATGTTTTTTTAAAGTATGTACCTTCGATCCTGCCTCTGTTCAAGGTTTTAATATTGTGTGGGTATATGGGCAATGGATTTCTAGACATGAAACTATCACAAAAAAACACAATGGTGGTTCCAGATTAGGTATTGGGTACCAACCCAAGGTTTCATCATTGTGTAACTCCAGGAGGCATCGTTCATTTTGCACCCCGTGGAAACAGTGCCTGCTGGAGTTGTATTCTGGGGCACCTTTCACATAGATAATGTGCTACCTTTGTGAAATATAAGGCAAATGTTATTCTCTTGATAGTTACTGAGGGCTTGACTTTTCCTCCAGTCTCCTCTAACGTTGTAAGGTGGGTGAGTCACCCTCCATTTCCTTTTCATCTGCTGTAAAATAAGCAGACTATCAGCATATGCCATGGTAGCATTAAGGTTCACAACCAGGCTTGGTGGTGGTGATAAAATAAAGGCATCCATGGTCTTTGACTTTATATATTACACCTTAGTCATTTTTGCAACACACAGGAGCAATACTGTGCTATTGATGATGTAATTATCAAAAATATGTTTTGAACATTCTCTCTTTGTCCAACTTTAACAAAGCTTCTTTATCTGTAGGCTTCTGTCTCCCACGCTCTTCTCCACATTCTCCTGTGTAATCTAATGCGTATGGTACATCACGTGTTTTGCTAAAAGGAACAAAAATACTCAGCATTAGTTATGCTTTAATACATCTTTTTAATTCCTTCTTTCAGAACTGAACGGCTGGCTAAAGATATTATGAAGGACATAGGCTACTGTGACATCATGGTCCTGTGTGTGCTTAAAGGAGGTTACAAGTTCTGCGCTGACCTTGTAGAACACCTGAAGAACATCAGTCGAAATTCAGATAGATTCGTCTCTATGAAGGTTGACTTCATCAGACTAAAAAGTTACAAGGTAAGTTATTTGTTCTATTTTCATTATAAGACCTTTAGAATGAACAACTTTCTAGAATAAAAGAATTAATAATATTATGAAAATGATGATTGTAATTTTTTTTAATTTGCAAGATACTGCAACCTGTCATTCAAGTAGTATTCTTTGAGGTGAAGGGGTGGGACTCCTGCTATCTATTTTCACCTATATGGAAAGATGCTTCAGATATGATTCATGCTTTCTTTTGTGGTTATAAAGTTCAGTGGTTATTTCCTGGTGCCCAGCTTCACAAGTGAGTGTGTTAAGAATGAGTGTTAAGAAAGTCTGGTGAACACTGGGGTGTCTCTGCCCTGGTGGTTACTGTTGGCCCTGGGGACCTGTGTGAGGATGTCCAGCTGGGAGAGGAGAGTGCTGCAGTCATGGCCCTCAGGTACGGAAGGGAAGCCTGTAGGGACAATGAGTCGGCATGTGAGATGAGACAAGCCCAGGGAACCTCCAGCGGAAGGCCCCTCCAGCAGTCTGTGCCAGGCTCTCCTGGCCACCACTGAACCGAATTGAAGGAGCTCATTCTCTAAAGACATCACCCCATTAGCCTTTCCCTCTTCTCTCTATGATGTTACCTTTTGTGATGCTTTTCGATTCAATGTATGTAAGTTATTAACACTAGCTCACAATCGGGTGAGGAGCTGTTGGAGTCAAAACCATGAAAGTATTCACATTGATTAGACTGGCTTGCACATTTAATTCCCTCTTTGAATTGCAAGATACTGCAACCTGTCATTCAAGTAGTATTCTTTGAGGTGAAGGGGTGGGACTCCTGCTTTTAATTCCCTCTTTGAATTGGTTTTCTATGGCTGCATGACAAAACCACCATGAACCTTGTGGCTGAAACCAGCGCACACTGATCTTATAGTCTCTCTAGGTCAGAAGCCTGGGCATGGGTTCTCTGCTCAAAGTGCTCCCAGGCTGAAATCAAGATGTTAGCCAGGACTTTGAGCTCATCTGAGGTTTGGAGTCCTTTTCCAAGATCATTGATTTTCAGCAGAATTCAGTTTCTGTTTCCCTGCTGACTCTAGACTAGAGACCTCTCAGCTCCCAAAGGCTGCCCTGGGTCTTTACCTGGAGACACCCCCATGGCAGTCCACAGCACGGCAGGAGACCCTCTTTCAAAGGCCAGCCTGGTTAGGGTAGGCTCAGCCAGGATAAGCTCCCTTCTGATGAACTCGGGGTCAGTTCAGTAGTCTCCTCATCATGGCAGTGAATTCCCTTGGCATTTACAAGGCTCATCCACACTCAAGTGGAGGAGATTATAGAGGGTGTATATACCAAGGGACAGGAATGGGGTGGGGACATTTTAGAATTCTGCCCACCTCTCTCTGTGACTGTTTTCTCAGCTATAGAGCAGCTGGCAAGTTATTTCTAATTTCTCAGGCCTGGATGAAGCTGTCTTTTGCAGACACCTTAACCATAATTTATTGTTGCCATTGTCTCTTTGAAAACCATTTTTCTCTTTAGGTTTCTTTCATCCTGGATTAAGTAGCTGTGCTTCCTTCTTATAAGCTTTTTTTTTTTTTTAACTCATTTACTTGGCTCTGATCCTCAATGTATTTTTCCAAGCAAACAGGTTTCTAAAAAATCTTTTTAAATCTTTTTAAAATTAAAGTCAGCTTTATTGAGGTATAATTTACATGCAGGAGAATTCATCTCTTTTAGTTTATTGTTCTCAGGTTTGACAATAGCATGCGGTCATGTAACTCACCACAATCAAGATATAGAACAGTTTTTTACCACAAGAAAAATACCCTTGTGTTCTTTGAAGTCAACCCCTCCCCTAACTCCCAGGCCCTGGCAACCACTGATATATTTTCTGTCCTTAGAGTTTTGCTCTTTCCAGAATATCATGTAATGTAATCATATGCCATGTAGCCTCAGTCAATCTAAATCTTAGCGTAATGCATTGGAGATTCATTCATGTTGTTACGTGTACCAGTGGTTCATTTCTTCTTACTGTCGAGTGGGACTTCATTGTATGGATATACCACAGTGTCAGCTAAAAGCTATTTAGTTTATTTCCTTGTCAGGGTCATTATGAATAAAGCTGCTGTAAATATTCACACCCAGGTTTTTGTGTGTACTTGTGTCTTAGATTCTTTTGAGATTGCTGGTCATATGATGAGCGTATGAAGAAATTGCCAAACTCTTTTCCCGAGGTTGAATAATTTTTCATTCCCACCTGCAATATATAAGATTTACAACTCTTCCATATTTTCAGCAGCACTTAGTATTGCCAATTTTTTTCTTTATTTTCTTTATCTTACCCATTCCAATAGGTGATGGTATCTCATTTTGGTTTTAATTTGCTTTTTCCCATTGAATGATAATATTGAGCATAATTTTATTTGCCTATCTGCTATTCATCAAGCTCCTTTGGTGAAGTATTTGTTCAAATACCTTACTCCTTGTTAAAACTGCGTGGCTTATTTTCTTATTGTTGAGTTTTGAAAGTTCTTTATATATTTTTGGCCACAAATACTTTATTAGATAAAGGAATATATATATTTGAGTGTATTTTGAATACATCTTCCAGCCAGTGGGTTGTTTTTTCATTTTTATAACAGTGCTTTTTATTCAAAGAGCGTGCTTTGAAAATTTTTATAAACTCCAGTTATCAATTTTTCTTTTTGTGGATCATGGTTTTTTTAAAATGTATCCATGTAACCTGTGCCTAATTCAAGGCTACAAAGATGTTCTCTGTTTTCTTTGAGAAGTTTCATATTTTTAGATTTAAAACTAAGTCTGTGGTTCATATTGTGTTAGTTTGTACGGTAGAGGTTAAGGTTCTCTCTTTTTTTTTTTTCAAGTGAATGCCCCATTATTCCAGGATCATTTGACAATCAACTGACTATGTGTGGGGGTGTATTTCTGAACATCCTCGCCATTCTGTTCACGTCTGTGCTTACGCTTCCCTCAGTGTCTGCCGTTTAGGTTATTGTAGCGGCATAATTAGTCTGAGAATCAGGCAGTGTGTGTTCTCCCAACTTCGTTCTTTTTTATAATTGTTTTAGTTATTCTACTTCTTTGTCTTTCCATATACATTTTAAATATTGTTGATTTCTACAAAATGACCTGTTAGAATTTTTGTTGCATTGATTCTGCAGATCAATTTAGGGAGAATTAAAATCTTAACACTGTTTAGTCTTCCAATCCATGGACAGATTATACTGTACAACTTATTTAGGTCTTATTTAATATCACTTGTTTTCTAGATTTCAAGAGTCAGATCTTAGACATACTTCTTAGACTTATACCTAAATGTTTAATTTTTTGGTCCTATTATATTTCTTAAGTTTTTCTTTGAATTTTAATTTCCAATTGTTTATTGCTAGTATATATTGTAGAAATACTGTTGATTTTTTATATTGAAAACTGACTTTTCAAAATTCTTATTAGTGCCAATAGTGTTTTTGTAGATTCCATTGGATTTTTTATAAAGAGAATAATTTCTTCTGTGAATAGAGATGGCTTTACTTCTTCCTTTCTAATTTATATGGTTTTCATTTCTTTTCATTGCCTTATTGTACTGGCTAGTATTTCCTATATAATATGATCAGTGCTGCTGAAACTAACAGCATTGTAATCTGTGTCAGATTAAACAATACTGCTATAATGTCTCACTGTCCATTTCTTTAAACATCCTACCTATTTTATCGATGTTTTAACTTAGAGACACACATTCTAACATTTATTAAGTCATTAACACTTATAAACAAACTCATGTTTATGTGATACTAGTTCAGAACAAACATTTGTGTTTCTAAAACTCCAGTAACATTGTGATCATTATTGCTGCTTCTAGATGGATATTTTCAAATCAACATATTTTTCCTTGGGATACGGATGTGGGAACCCCCACCCAGGGTTCTGAGGAAGGAGGAAGACAATACTAGACTTTAAATCTTACCCAGCCTCATCCATTCTACAAAGTGTGTATTTTGGCTTTCATGCCACACTTCATCTTGTAGGACCAGGAATGATATGGTGTCTTTCTCTTCCCTTCTAACGAACTAAGAGGGACACAGATCTTCTCCTAAGAGATTACCTGAACAAAAGCCTACCTGCTCACTCAGAGAAAGCTTTTCTGCTAATCCTTAGAAATGATGGAAAAATCATCATCATAGTCTAGGGTACCAAGGGAACAGTTCTCTTCTCATAGCACATAAACTGTCCTCATCCAGAGAGGAATTAATTGCGGTGTCTGGTTAGGCTTGAGCTGACCTTCTTTAACATACTTGAGCAATTTCAACATTCCTGAGGGCAGAGACCTATTAAAAAACCAAACTAATAAACATCACCAAATAAGGGGAGCAGGCCTAGGTCATTTTCCTCTGAGCGTGTTTGTGCTCCTGCATACCTTCAAACCTATTCATAGGGAGCAGACATCTCCAAAACATCTCATCAGGAACAATGGCCACTAAAGTGTTCTTTTTCTTCCTTTAGAAATTTCTGGAGGGAGATCAGGACACTATGTACTGTTATGGATTCTGGTAAAAAGCAATGGGTAGTTTTACTCTCTCCTACCCTTCTGCTCTGTGGTTCATTCTAAATTTGTTTTTTGAGGGGGAAAAAAGATAAAGTTCAGTTTACTTAGAGGCACAGTTTCTGCCATTGCAGCCGTTGCATTAGGAGCTCTTTTCCCAGGAGGGTCTCCTTGTTTGATGCCCTTCACTGTTTACTAAGGGACCTTCCTGAGGGATGGACGGCTCCAAACATGTCAGGGCTTTAGGCATTGTGACTTGTCTTTTTGTCAACTTCCCATAAGATATGAAATAAATTTGCATAAAGAATAGCAATCTAGACAAAAATTATTTAGAAATTAGCATTGGGCTAATTCATTGGAGAGCGGGGCCAATTTTGTCCTATTCTTTAATGAAAATGAGAGGCACTGGCAACCTGAATTCCGTAATATTTCAAGTTTTTCTTCCCCCTTCCTCTTTTTCTGTCTCCTTCTGTCTTCCCACTGTTTATTCAGCACTTGCTAGATGAATTTATTATCTCATTTAATCCTGACTACAAATCCTGCCAACGTGTCTCTCATCTCTTCTTTCATTGATGAAGAAAAGGAGGCTCAGCGAAGATAACTGGCTCACCTAGTGCGATGCAGCAATAAACACGAGAAAGGGCGTCAGAGCCCAGACTCCTCAGCCCCTCAAGTCTATGCCCTTTGACGCACGTCAACATTTCCAGCAGAATTTTCATGTCAATATGTTTGTTAACATTTGTAAAGGAGTTGGTTATATTTTCTCCTAAAATACATGTCAGAGAAATATTAAGTACCTGCATACAATTATTATTCTCATTACGTAATAATTTGTCTTCACACAATGGTGACCTTAATTAAGAAAATCTGCAAGTTGTGTGTGACAGAGAAGTAATTACATGTGTGACATCTGATATGCACACAAGTGGCCACGGTTTGTAACTTGTCTTATAAGATCAACACACTTTGTGAAAGTATTCAGTGCTTATTTAAAAAATAATCAAATGCCATTTTTTTTTCATCAGAATGTATTTAGCTATGGGGCCTAATTTTTCAGCTGCTCTAATCCAAGGATGCATTACATCTCATGAATGCCTATTTGTGTTAGCACTAGATTACACATTGAAAAAAAATTTTTTTCCTAAAGTAATATATTCATGTGTATGAACAAACCAAAAAGAGAGAATTTGATTGTGGCAATTTTATGGAATAGACAACTTGAAAACCTCTTGCTATAAAAATGCTATGTGAAATAGAATTTAAAGACCTTTTCCATGCTTACTGGGGTTCACAACAAGGTAAGGGGTACCTTAGAGGCAGAAATGAAGTGTCTGAGAATCAAAGTGTAAGTGTGCACTGTTGCCTCCCAGGAATAGGGTTGGAGAGGAGTGTTAGCCTCAGTAATCTGGTTTTCACAACCACGCAGAGACAGATGATAGAGCCTTGGACCCGCATAAAATGGAAGTTCAGCAAGACCCTATGTAAAGCCCGTGCCTTCAAAGATGTATGCCCTTGGTGAAAAAATTTACCCATTAGTAATGAGAGATACAAATAAACTAGCTTGTCCTTCTTCACATGGGCTATACTGGAAAAGTAAACTATCCCTTGGGAATTTTTAAACATGAATCTGTACCACATGCGAATTTGAGATTTTTAATTTACTTTGCCTGCATACCCTGGGAAACCCCCACCAGAGTATTTACTATTAAAATTGATCTAAGACTAAAATAACCCCCACCCCGGGTGCCTGGTAGAAGCAAGTTGTGAACCTGTCTAGAGGGAGCATTGCAAACTAGGCAGGATTCCTAGAGATAAGCTTCACTTAACTTGAACTCACAAATCCAAAGCAAAAAGGATAAGTGAAAGCAATCCACAGGAGCAAGATCAGCTAGCTAAAATAAATGGCAGAAATAGGTAAGCATACTGTCTTAAAGAGAATATAAAATAATTCTATTTACTATGGCTAAAGACATAAATGTCAGTATTTAAAGAAAAGATAAGATAACATGAGAAGAAAAGATAAAAGAACTTTTAGAGCCTTGATCAGTATGGCTCAGTTGGTTGGGTGTTGCCCCGCAAGGCAAAAGGTTGCTGATCTGATTACCAGTCAGGGCACACACCTACCTGGGTTGACGGTTTGGTCCCTGATAAGGGCGTGTATGATAGGCAACCAATCTATGTTTCTCTCTCACACCGATGTCTCTCTCCCTCTCTCCCTCCCTTCCTCTCTCTCTAAAATAAATACCATATTTTGCTGTATATAATGCACACTTTTTTGCCCATATTTTTGAGGGAAAAATAAGGACATGGATTATTATGGGAATTAGTACTAAAACATGGGTGTGCGTTATACACAGCAAAATATGGTAAATAAAATTTTTTAAAAAAGAATTTTTAGAAGTAATGAATGTCTAGCAATGAAAAAGCTAATAACTGAATGGATAAGATAGGCAACAACAACTCAAACAACAGGATATGCAGAAGATTGAACGTTATTATGGATATGAATTTTGAACTGGAAGATAAATCTGAGAAAAATTACTCAGAAAACAGCATGGATATAGGAGAGAGAAGATAGGAGATATGAAAGATTGAATGAAAAGACCAAAAATATGTCAATAGGAATTCTAATAAGGAAAGACTATAGAGAATTGAGTAATTTTTTTATAAGCTAAGGCCTAATCATATTCTAGAGTTGATGAAAGACATGAGTATTCAGATTCAGGAAGTATAGTGAGACCACACCTAGACATGACAGTCGAACTGGAAAAAAAAGAGTCAAATAATAGATTGTAAAGGCCCATGAGGAGAAGAGAAAAATTGCCTCTGTAGGTATTACCACTATCCAGTCAGCAGTCTTGTCAAAGGCAATAATGAAAATCAGAAGGCAGGATGTACTATTGTCAATATACTAAGAGAAGATAACTGTTAACTCAAGTGTGAATGCCAGCCAAAGACATAAATAGTCTCATTCTGAAAGAGTTTCCTTATAGCAGATGCTGGCTAAAAGCACCTTCTCAGGGGTATATTTTAGTAACAATAAAATCGAACCCCAAAGAATGAATGTGATGCAAAGAAATTAACAAGCATGTAGGTAAATCAAAAAAGTTTTGATTGTTTAAAATAATAATTGATGAGATAATAATACTGATTATGACACATTTTGGTGGTAAAACAAAGAAGACAGAATTAAAATACCAGATCCCACTCAGCTGTAGATGATCACAGTAAAACATTCTACTGTCTTTTTACTCTTTAGGAGAAGCATAGAGATGTTGATGACATGTGAACTTTAATTTAGGCATACTTTTAAAAGTTTAAGGGTAACCAATGAAAGAATAGAAATATTGTGTATGTTATGTTTAACCTCCAAGTAGGTACAGGATGAAAAGGCATAAGGAAAACTTAAAGCCTGATTGATTTTTCAATAGTAGACAGAAAATAAGAAACAATTAGGTACATTTATTACACCTATTCTACACATGAAGAAACTGAAACCTGAAATGTTAAGTAACATGTCCAAAGTCAAAAGACTTGTAAGTGGAGGATCTAATATTCAAATCCAAGTTCAACTCCAGAGCTCAAGTCTGAGACTGTTAGAACATGCTGTCTCTGTAGAGATCTATTGATGTGTTGGGATGTATTAGTCTGAAAGGAGGAAATTTTCACCAAATGAATCAGCATTATTTTTTTCTGAACTTAATTTTTATACTTACTGAACCTGGCTAAGCCAGTTCCCATAATTTCTGTAAGAATGGCAATATCTCTAAATAAACAACTGCTCATTTTTCTGAAATATTTTATATGTTATATTTGTAAACTATGGAGAATTACCTTCCAAGAAAATAGGTAATATTGACACTTGGTTTTCCTGTAAGTTATGGGAGACTAGGACTTTCTTTTTATCTTTCCCCATACACCATGGAGGTTTTCCAAAGATATGAACCTTGGTGACACTTGCCGCTTCTCTGGGTTCACTTCAAGCTGCTCCTCTTGGGAAGCCAAGTCTAGCAGAAGCACACAGGAGCCTTGAGAGCCAAGCTCCCTACCAACTCCCCAGGGCCTAGAAACAGGAGTCAAAAAGAAACAGGTGTAATTCAGCTGCCCCTTGAGCTGCCCAATTTAGTGTGTTTTGAGAAAGCTCTGTCAGGGAAGAGATGGGGGCCTTTTGGAATATCGATGCTAAGGGGCTTGGGAATAGAGAGCTATGAGGATTTCAGGAGTTGGCAGGGAGTGGGTGCCAGCACATGACTTTTCAGCCATCCTCACTACAAATTTTTGTATGGGGATGTATTTTTTTGCCAACTTCCCCCACCATTCCATCTTAAATATCACCCTCAATTAAAGGTTTATTACATACAATCCAGTATGAGGATAAATTATAAGTCAGGATGCAGTACCTACATTTCTTTGCTTTCCACCAATTTTGCTCTGAGCACAGTAAAATCTTCATCAAACTTCGAGGCTTTAAAAACTGGAGAGAAGTTTTATTTTAAGCAGTTGCTGTTGTCCTAGATCCCTCCCCCATGCTGTTGGAACATGCACTGCCTCGTATTAATTAATACTTCCTGTGTGTTGGCAGCACCAAGAGCACACTTTCTGGAGATAAAATACAATCCAAAATGTAGCTGCAGTAAGACTGAGATTTGCCATGCCAGGGACGTGGGCCCCTGGGGTAGCTGGCATCTCCATTAAAGAGAATCATGAGAGCTAAGGGTTGGCTACAAACCTAATCCCTTGAGGGAAGAGAAAAGCTAAAATATATGTTTTTTCTCTCTCATTCCCACAGTTCAGAACAAAGGGTCTACGCCAATGCTTGATGATCCGTGCTAGTGAGGACAGATAAGCCAGACTGGGCATCCTTAGTTTTAGTGAGTAGTTTTCACTTTGTGCTACTAGAGGCCTCTTGCTGAACTTCTTTCGTGTGATAGGGGTCCTTGAGATGAATGCCCCCTTTTCTTTTAGAGACTGGAAGGCCACCTTTTGCAGAGTTCCTTCTTGGGCATAGGATGAGGAGAAGTACGCCTCATCTTTGGAGATAGATGGGTGAAAAGGAGAGGTCCCCTGTTCTTTGGGCATGCTGAATGGGTCCAAGACAAGTATATATTTGTGTGTGTTTATTTATAATTTATATATGTTTCTCTCTATATATAATTTGTATGTGTGTGTATATATATCTATTTATAATAACTAATGTTTATTTATTTGTTTTTTAATAAAAAATTTTATTGTTGTTCAGTTACAGTTATCCCTATTTTCTCCCCATTACTCTCCCCTGCCCTATCCACCGCCACCTCCCACATTCAGTTCTCCCCTCCGCCATTGTCTTTGTCCATGGGTCCTTTATACATCTTCCTTGATCACCCTTTCCATTCTTTCCCCCATTTATCTTCCTTCCCCCTGCTCTCTGGTCACTGTCAGTTTGTTCTTTATTTCCATGTCTCTGGTTCTATTTTTCTCAATTGTTTGTTTTGTTGATTAGGTTCCACTTATAGATGAGATCATATAGTATTTGTCCTTTGCTGCCTGGCTTATTTCACTTAGCATAATATTCTCCAGTTCCATCCATGCTGTTGTGAAGGGTAGGAGCTCCTTCTTTCTTTCTGCTGCATAGTATTTCATCGTGTAAATGTATCATAGTTTTTTAATCCACTGATTTGCTGATGGGCACTTAGGCTGTTTCCAGCACTTGGCTATTGTAAATAATGCTGCTATGAACATTGGGGTACACAGGTTCTTTTGAATTGGTTTTTCAGTATTCTTAGGGTATAATCCCAGCTGTGTGTGTATATATATTTTTAAGTAGAAAGGGAGGAAATCTAAAGGAATAGGAAAGAGAAGATGAGGGACAAAAAATTATAAAATTTTCCATATTTCACTAAATTTAAGAAATAATAGTTTTTAAAGTACGCCATTATTTTATATACCACTAAAAAAGAAAAATGCTATAAATTCAGCCATGACCTGATATGGATTATAAGATACATCCTGATTTGAGGTACATTAAAATGTGAAAAAATGTACCACTTGAAACTGATGAACTGGTAGTTTCCCCCTTTTTTGCAACATCATTTGCAAGTGTTCAAATAGGTGAACTATAACAGAAAAGATTGTCTTTGAACTTTGATTATTCTTAAATCTTGGGTCCTGTAATATTATCCCAATGCTCTTTTGCAAATGGTGGGGTATTCCTTTGAGGCTGCAGATTTTTTCCACTTAGTATCTAAAAAATTTTTTACTTCCTCATAATACTTTTGCAAACTTCAAAGGGAGAGGTAGATACTAAAGAATAAATCAGAGAGAGGCCTGGGTGGTTTGAATGAATCCACTTAAATCCTTAAAATTAATCAAGAGCATTTATGAAAACCAGAACATAATTTCTATGTAACCTCTGGAAAGAGATGCTGAACAATCTGTCATGGTCATACGTGTACTGAAGCAAAGAGTGTTGACATTACCTGTTTTGTCTTTGACCTTTAGTCCTTAAGGTATATTTACTACTAGCTTTCAGCATGAATGGGTAAAAAAAAATTGGCATGAGGCAAATCTCTATTTCAGCTTAAAAGAAATCATTTAGCTTTTCTTAGATTGCTCTAGGAAAGTTATTTTACTTTGAGATTTTTCATTCAATTGAATAAAAGATTTTTTAAAAAGTAAAACCATAGCCTATTTTTATTTATTTTTTCAATTTTTTCTTTTTTTTTAAATTATTTTATTGTTGTTAACCTACAGTTGTCTGCATTTACCCAGCACCCCCAACCCCAGGCAAACCCACCTCCCTCCCTTGCTTCCACCCTCCCCCTTGGTTTTGTCCATGTGTCCTTTATAGCAGTTCCTGAATACCCTTGTCCCCATTATCCCCTTCCCCCTCCCCTCTGCTTACTGCCAGATTGTTCTAAATTTCAATGTCTCTGGTTATCATTTGTTTCTCTGGTTGTATTTTGCTTGC
>PVJI01007151.1:0-80423 GCA_004026765.1 Micronycteris hirsuta | reverse complement strand
ATCTATTTTTAAATAATATTCATTTTTTGGACATACACAGTTATAGAACAGAAAAGAACAATTAAAGATATCTTGAAACAATTTATGTGCAGTGAGTTTATAAGTTAATATTGTTTTATTGACCAAAATAAATGAGGAAACACAAATTTAATAGGGACAAAATGTTCATTAGGGTTGAAAA
The DNA here is from genome assembly GCA_004026765.1 of Micronycteris hirsuta. Lineage (NCBI taxonomy): Eukaryota > Metazoa > Chordata > Mammalia > Chiroptera > Phyllostomidae > Micronycteris > Micronycteris hirsuta. Next base: position 80,242 of record PVJI01007151.1, on the reverse strand, counting down.
TATAACTTTTTATTCTGAAATGTACCTAAGTATATTAAAGCAAAGTGAAAATCTAGAGGACAAATTTGGATAAAATTTCAACTTTTTTATTACTTGTAAAATTATTATCAAGTTGAAATGGAAGCAAGGGGCATTTAAAGACCTTTTGAGTAGAAAACAATATATTTCTTTTAGGAGCTATTGGGTAAACTTTCATTCTTTAATAAAATAGATACTGTTTACTATTCATGATAGGAGTGAATAAAAACGAAGCACTTAGTTTAAAAAAAAATGGACTGCAAAGAATGTAACACATTTACTCCTTAGGTTCTTAAGTCATTTTTTTTGTTCTTTTGTTCTGTAATTGATTGCTAGCACTCCCTTTAACCCACCTTAAAGGGCAAGCAGGAAATTCATGTTTTCGTTCATCAGCCCATCCCACTGAAAAGCGTTCGATATTAAAACAGTTTGCAAGGAGCAAAAGCAGAGGAAACAAGAGGCCCAGCTAGCCTGTAGCAAGATACACGCAAGATTGGCTGCAACATACATCGAACCTTGTTCCTGTCCAGTATTTGCATGGAGATATCAAGTTAATTAGGGTATGACTCTGTTCTTCGCTTTATATGTGACCTTTTGTTATATCTGTGGCTCTCCAGTTCATGTGGTGTCATAAAGCTCTGGGAAAGTCTTTCCAGCTGTTTGACACAAACTGGAAAAAATTAAGCATTGATGTTTCCTTTTGCCTGAAGGTTTTTATAGCAGCAAATTACTGCATAGGCAAAGTTGATGTGGTAGATTTGCTGTGGGTGTCAGAATGCTTCTTTTGTCTTTTAGCTCCCGCCTTCCCCCTGATCAGGTGGGACCTTGTGGAAAGAGGTGGGGTGTTGAAGGGGGGAAGGTTGGTTCAGGAGGAGGTTACATGGCAGAATTCCCACGAATGCTGGCAAGGGATGAAAAAGATAAAGAAATCTTGTTTTTCTGAACTAGAGGATTCTCTGCATGACTTCCCCACTGTTGGGGTGATGAGCTTTCAGGCTGAGATTTTATTAACAATTCATATGGAGATTGAGGGCAGTGGAGGAGCAGATTCTCACATAAACTTGATCTGTCCATGAATGCAGTTCTCTGTTTGCCCTGACCCCGCATGGCTTAAGACACTGCCTGTGAGGCCAATGTGCCAGACACAAAGAAAGAAATGAAAAGCAAGCACATTCCAGGAGTCTGCACAAAGACAGAACAGTTTCTGGTCGTCTCCCCAGAGAGGATCTTATCTCTGCGGGGCCACAAACCTCCAAAATGTTTATTTGTATACGTAAAGTTTTAAAAGCTATGTGGCTGTTTATTAAGCAATTGTCTGTAGGGATGTTTTGTTAGGTTTTAAAGTGTTGTTTTCAAAACTTGTAGAAACTAGAAAAATCTTGGCGCGGGTACATTTTCTGAAGTTTAGCGTCAAGAAGTCACAGCCTTGAAGTATTTTTACATTCTTGATTGGTAGGTAACTTGTAAAATGAGTCCTTTCCAGCTGAAGGAGAAGCCAGAACAACATTTGAAAGTTTGATTTGACTTCCTGATGCTTTGTGACTCTGCAACTTTTGAAACTTGTGACAGAGTTCATGCCTGAGATGAAACTGACATGAGACACAAGCCCAAACATCCCCTTGCTCATGACTAGGGCAGCAGAGTGATGATTAAAAAAAAAAAAGCAAGTGGAGAGAAAAGTTTGAGTGGGACAAAGGTGTAAGGGAGACTAGGCATTTTTTTAAACATTATAACATTTCTACAATTATTGGCAGTTCCCTATATCTAGATGTGTTGCAACAGGATAATGACAAGCTATCAAAAGTTTTTAACTTAATATACTAGTTTTATTGTTTAACAAGTGCACATTCTAGAAGATGATATATTTAGGTTTAGGGGGCAAAAATCAGATCTACGTAATTCTGTTGCTAATGACATGTTTCCACAGATGCTTAAAAATCTGAAAACCCAGATACACAAACGCTTGAATTTTGTGTGCATGTGTAGCTGTTCAAGTTGTTTCAAAACTTTTATGGTTCATGAATTAAAAATACCAGTAGAGAAATGTAGGCAAATGCCATTAATTATGATAGGTTTGGTTGCATTCATTTATACTGGTTTTATTTCCATGAAATTAACTGTTGTGCTTAGGCTAATTGTCAGTAATTGGTGACAGAATCACTTCATTGTTTTTCTATAGCATGATACTAATTAGGACTTTGTAATAGTGGCCCAGCCATGAGCTGTACTTTACCTTCTATGTTCAACCAGTGGTAGATAACATCAAGTGCAACTTTTTAAAAAATCTATAAGATAAAATGTTTCTATTAATAATTAAACATCTTTTAAACAACCTGTCATAAATTAATTTTAAAACATTGACATTGAAAGAAGCCTTTGTTATATGTTTAGTTGGTTTCATGAAACATCGCCTGATTTTTCTGATTTGAATTGAATCTTATTGGAATCATCTATAAAATAAAACAATTACAAATTTCAACTGCTTAATCACATGCACTTTCATTATTCTATTTGTGTCTGCAACATTGAAATTATCATTGCTATAAGCCCTCTAAGGTATCACGGGGCTGGATGGCATTGTCTTTCTTTTCTTAACTAATAGTTAAACTGGGTCTAGTAAGATATCGCATATTATTTATTCTTGGCTTCTAACTACTTTATTCTGTTTTGTTTTTCCACACGAGTGTTTTTTGAAGCATTCTATTTCAAATGAAAATATATATGAACAGTTGAGATTAGAAAAGCGTGGTTTTACTTTATCCAGCACAGAAAAGTGTGTTTAGTGCAGATAATGGATTATAAAGGCAGATAAATGGAAGAGTACTGTATTTTTTTTTGAAGTGAGGTTTAATACCAATGGGAAAAAAATAGTACTGCACTACATAGCCCATTAAAGCAATCACAGCCATTGCAACTTTGCCTTTCATTTTCTTAAAATGATTCTCAATTTATTTCCCCTGATTTTTATGAATTTGTAAGTTACAAAAGTTTTCTAATACTTCAACATATAGCCTCCTTGCTTTGTTTTCTTAAATAAGAGTACCTTATTTTAAGGTACTCTTAGCAGTCAAATGCCTGTTGCAGTTTACAGTGCACCGAATTTGTTTTAAATACATCCATATTATGTAACTTAGAGCTGAGTGTCTCACAGTCATCCCCAAAAAAAGTTTTTAAGAAGAACTAGAAAAATAATTGCCTATGAAAAGGTGAAGACTGGTCTGAGCAGGGAGAGAAGAAACTGAACATTGAAATTGAAAGCATTCCTTGTTGGCACGCCACACATATGCACCAAATCTGAAATTAGAGAAAACTCACAAAACACGTATTTTGGCAAGGGGAATTGTTTAAATTTTCTAAAGCTGTCAGCCCATTTTCCCTGTTTTTTTCCTGCTAAAGAAAAACTTCCAATGGAAAGCCTCACCTTTTGTACAGAGTTGAAGTGTTTTATTTTTGCAGAATTGGTCTACACTGTACAGAAACAGAACAATTCAATAGCTTCTGGGGGGGGGCACAAATGAGAATCTTTCTATCATTTTAGAAGTCCGTAGCAAAGCATGAAAACTGTAAAAATCTATGGTTCTTTCTTTGAGAAAAAGAATCTTTTGATTACAGCAGTTATTTGAATACCCATTCAGGTTCTTTTGTAACATGTTGTAATAAATGCACATCTCCTAAATGAAGAATACTCACGAGGGGACAAAACTCTAACATAAACTATGTTTAGATGCTGCATTTCAATTGGTTTCCCCATAGGATTAAAGGATTAAATAAAAGTTTTCTTTCTTTCTTTCTTTCTCTCTCTCTCTCTCTCTCTCTCTCTCTCTCTCTCTCTTCATTCTGTAGAAAATAATTTTCCTGAAACAAAACTCAGTGTGTCCCTTTTTCACCTTAATGGTGTATATGCAATATGTTCTCTTATTTCTTATTAGTTTCAAATATATAGAATGCAAAAAATGAATAGGTTTGAGACTGACTTTCAGTTTTAAGAATGATAAACTATTATAAATATTACTTGGAGGGGAGGAAGATAATTGTTCTGTTTTATTCATCTTGCCTTATCATGCATTCTTGGGAGTAAAAAGGATAGGTGTTTTCTTTCTTGGGTCTTCTAACTGTTTGGGAACAATACGCCAGAGAGACTAGGCCTCTGGTGATACTATGAGCTACATGCATGGGCATTTGAATCCTATAGGAAAAAAGCTAATAAACCCAGTATGCTTCTGGTATAATCATGCTTGACAACCATACAGGCACTGCTGGGGCTCCACCGGTAGCAGCCAGCATCACTGGCTACTCCAGCCCCATCATCTTTTATAATTGTAATCAGCCTCATCAGTCCAAGCTGTGCCAACACCCCTAATTAGCCGTAGCCTTATTTTAAAAATGAAAAATACCCCCCCTGCAATAACATCAACAACAAGAAGCACCCCACAGCATTAGCCATGTTCCTTGTGGGGTCTCTGACCCGGAAAGCCTGTGTGTGGTTAATGCACTTCCCTAATCAGAGGTGCACGCACACCAGGGTGACCAGATCCCATTCTGATGGTACCAAGCTCGGTGGGGTTTGTTGTATTTTAATTATTTTTCCAGTGATATGTTTGTTCATACCAGAAATAGCCTCACTTTCTTACTGCTCAATGTATAGCCCACCAACGAAGGATGTGCAATGAATGAAAAAAAAAATTGATCAGAGGTAAAATACATTTATCCCAAGCTAGTTTTAGTTTATGTTGCTCAAATAAGTCCCCATTCCATGAAACTTGTTTTATCCCAGGGGTTAAGCTCCCACAGTGCTGAGGCAAGTGGACAAGGACTCCATTAAATAGCACAAACCATAATAAAACAAAAATGAGCCTGGAGGTGTTTTAAGTTTTACTTAATTTAGAATGTCCCAAGTAACAGTTTCTTGCCTCACAATATAGTCATACATGTATAAAGACACACATTACTTTTCCTATTATATCCACATTTTCTAGGGTCTTACTCTTTGTTGGGCAATATCAAAATCCGTAACTTGGGGGAAAATGTGTGACATCAAATACAGGTCTCAACAAGTAACAGGTTGATGGAACAGGTTCATCCACGCACAGCATGTGTTTTACCAGGGCAGGGCAGCCATCAGCTCCTGCTTCAGGTGGCCAACACCTGCAGGTGAAACCAAACTGTGTATGTTTCACCTTTTGTTCCATATGATCCATTGTTTCATTTGTAAATAATGATTTCGTTACAAGCTCCTTTGCTCTAGAGTCCAGTGGTAACCTGAGACAACTGATGATTTTACAAATTACCCAGCAATATACCAGCTAAGAAAATAGTGTTTTCTCCTATTTAACAGCAAAGACAGGCTACTGAAGATTTTATGCCTAACTATGACAGAGAAAATATGCAAGCTTTAAACCATGCTTTGGCTCTCTTCACATTCTCTCCTCCATCTACCTGGGATGAGATGACACATATTTTGCCATAGTATTCAATGCATCGTTTTCTTTTTTTAAAGATTTTATTTATTTATTTTCAGAGAGAGGGAAACGGAGGGAGAGAGAGAGGGAGAGAAACAGCAAAGTATGGTTGCTCCTCACATGGCCCTCACTGGAGACCTGGCCCGCAACCCAGGCATGTGCCCTGACTGGGAATCGAACCGGGACCCTCTGGTTCCCAGCCCGCGCTCAATCCACTGAGCTACACCAGCCAGGGCTCAATGCATCGTTTTAAAAATAATTTTTAAAAATAAAAACTGATAAAAAAGTTTGCCACTAATTTCTGTTATAATCTTGGATTTTTATTTCATATAATAAAATAGTAGAATTATATAGAGTAACTCCGTGTCTCTGGAGGTACATAGCTTTCATAAAGTGTCACATCCAATGGAAAGAAGACACTAATTTCTAGGACAGTTGTCTATATCTAATTAAGTTGTAAAATAATATAAAAAAATCTCTGGAATGAAGAATAAAAACCTGCACTTTTTGAAACTACGCTGAAGACTTATTTTTATTTTATCATACAGACTTCTGTTCCAGGGATCACTTTTAACAAGCTCAAGATGTGGGGTATTAAATAAATTATTACAACATAGAGCTTAGCATATGGCCACATTGTAAACTGTCCAAGATATAAAAACACCGAAGCTGGCCATGTGATTGTAGTTAACACATTCAGAGTGAAATGAATGTGGGCCATTCTTCACCTTCATGGTTTTTACATGTGCAGTTTTGCTCTCTGGTTTCCTTCTTCCTGTGATCGATTCCCAGGCAAAGCCAGAGCTGTTCAGGAGAAGGTCGAGATTATAACAATGTCAGCCTTAGCTTTTAGCCCAGTGATGAGGTTATCAATAATGCATTGGAGATCCCAGGAACCTTCTACATATGGACATCACAGCTGCCCGGCATTGTGGTAGGACTTGGAGATTTGAGCTGCGATGTCACCACATCTGCTTTTGAGCGAGGCACTGATGCATTCTCAGGAAATCCTGGAGTCACAGGGAGAGCCACTGAGATTATCTAACTGAAACCTTGCATTTGAGGAGGTTATCTAGGAGTGAGAATGCATCTATGAAATTGCTTTTTTCAAGAAGTCTACTTATTCAATACTGTTCTTATAACCTTTTGTCTCCCGGCTCCCTTCTGATGTGCCTAAGTTTTGTTGTTTCTCTGACAAGTTTATTTGTATCCTAACAGCTTGCCTGGCAGCGGCGTTCACGTTCTGTACTTGGGCTTTCTGGTCACGGTGGTAGCTGAGAGTAATAGAGAAGGGGAATAAGTGAGTGTGGAAATGCAAAGCTGTCTCTTGTTACGTTTTATTGATCTCATTCTGGTGTCATTCAATTAAGACAGAAATGTGATGGATAGTCTCTGCACTGGCTCCTGGGTTGCTCTCCATCCATTGCAGATAAAGCTTTTGTGTTTTATTTTCAGGGGTGAGGGTGGGGAAAGGGCATGGCAAGTGGGAGGAATCAAAGATGCTATGTGATCTGAATTACAAATCAATGTTCCTCCAAGGATGCTCAAAAATGTCAAACGTACCATGTTTATATTTTCACTTATTTTCTCACTCACAGTGTACTTCTGTTGATGTGTGGGACGGGTTACCAAAATTAAAGGTAGGGCTAATTCTTGTTTATTATTTTCAAATACTTAGGCACTATCACCATCCTCCTACCAGCGCTAGGTAATTAAAAATGAACCACATGGAAAATGACTAGAGTCAAACTCCTGCCAATTTTGAAATTTAAGAAAATGAAAAATTATCATGTTTTTATGGGCCTGTGACTCTAGTTTAACCCGTTTTTGCAAATAGCTTTTAAAGCTGGTAAAATGAAAATAGCAAGTGAAGGGTTTTCTTTTACAGTTTATAAACAAATTGTTCTTATTATTGTTTATGCTGCAAAGAAGTATGCTTTCATGAGTAAAATATCAGAACTTAGGACTGTGTAAATTTTGATCCTTGCTCTTGATGACATGCCTTTTCCTTGACTGTATCGTTCCTTCTGTATTTGCTAACAGTGTTTTAATGGTGGAGATAGTAATTCATGGATGAAAAGCTGTAAAACGACAACTCATGTGAGCGAAGTATGCTATTTTTTTAAGAAATTGAAAAAATAAGTGTAAACAGACACTAAAGCATGTTATGCTAATAAAACTCCCTTGGTACCTCTCAAAGCAATACCAGATTCAAAATAAATATTCAGGATTTTCTGATAATTAATGCCAACTGAAAAGCAGTGAGGAATAAAAATATAAGCAGGAGTTTTAATATCAGAGCAGTATGTTAATACCCAGGCTTCCCTATGCACTTGGTGTGTGACCTTGAATAAGATACATTCATCCTGTAATTTAAACCTTACTTTCTTTATCTGAAAGATAACGAAACAGAATGATAAAGTAAGTATATGGAAATGCCCACACTCAATGCTTGTCCTGTGTATTGGCACATGGCAGGTATCAATCATGTTTAGTTTCATCAGAAACTCCCCTTTATGGTCTTGGCACTGAGTAATTTGAGCCTCTGACAAACTTGCTCAGTCCTTTGGGAAAGGAAAGTAAGCAAAGAAAAATAATACAGTTGGGCCCTGCCACTGTGAGTCAAAAATTTTCCAGATCCTAATTCATGGAAGCTAATTTACCAATCTGTGTGGTATTTTAGTAAAGAAATTTCCAAACGTTCACCAGAAGTTTGTTCTTAAACTTCATTTGTGGAAGGGTCTGTGTGGAAGGAACTCAGTCCAAGCTGTGTTAGCCAAAGATGGTTTACTGTCATGCTTTAACCCTAAAGTTAAGGAGCAGCAGGAAGCTAAAGCAGTTATACACTGATTTTACAAAGGTTATGGACACCAGGAAATGATTTAGTTGGAAATTTAACTGATAGCTCACATTGTAACTCACTCAGTAAGCTAAAAAAACAAAAAACAAAAAAAAAAAACCGAAAGAATATTGTATTGCTGGTATGTGCATAGCCTTTTGGCATTGTTGAAAGTTAAATGCATGTATGCGGGATGGAATTTGGCTCTCTTCATAGTTTTTTTTCCCTTCTGATGTCATGCAGTTTTAAATGAGTGCTTAAAGAAAATTATCTTGATGAATCAAAGCTTACCTCAAATATACATCAAAGTACAATTGGCATCTATTTAAAGAAAGTACATCTACAAAGGGTAGGTAATAAGTAAACTATTTTTCTCCATGATCAAAACGTAATAGAGTCTTTATGTTGAGTTTTTATATTAAATTTTGCATGATTTTTTCCAATTATCTACTGTGTACGTGCTCAGGTTGCTTAACACATCTTTTTTGAAAATGACTGACATTTTGGGTGACGATACAAGTTAACAGATTCCTTCCTTCTAACACAATCATCCTGCACTCAGTCAACATTACAGTAGAATGTGTGTTTTAGTGTATTTGTAGGGGGATTAGTGCATACATCCAGCTCCTTTCATCGAAACGATGGGCAGTACTCCTCAATGTCCTGGGCAGTGTCCGTTTTTTCTTCCATGAAGATGAGAATCGCCATGATGACTGGTTGTTCTCTGTCACCCTTTAAGGAAACTCAGGTCCAATGCGGGTGGAGCGCATTTCCCCTCTTTTGGATCCAAGGAGGTGCTACTGAAAAACAACTTTCTAAGATGCACCGCATTCCATGGCGACTGGCATAATTTGTAATGATTCAGAAGGTAGACTTTTAAAAAAGTTTATAAGTAATTATTATTTACAGAAACAGACCCTAGATCTTTGTACCTTATAACTTTGCATGTTTAATTCCAGGAGAACAGATAACCTAATATTTATGGCAATATTGCCTCCTCCTAAATTTCTAAAAAAACTGTGTTCATAGGAATTTACAAGATAGTTAAGCACAGGTTGCCGATAATATTTTCCCTTTAAATTTCTTTCGCTGCCTTCAGCTAATGTGGAAGTCCTGGTTGTTGTTTATTTTCTATCTGTTCATGGGCTCTCTTTTCAGTTAGACTGTAAGCACTGTGGAGTGAAAAACAATTGGAGATGATCAAAGAATGTTTGTTGAAGTAATCATGCTGACTCAGTACCTAGGGTGTCCTCAGGAAACAGAATGTGGCTTCATTGTCTCCATTCCTATTTTCTATTCATCAAAGGGATTCAGAGAATGATGACATCCTTAGACCCTGGCAGCTCCTTCTTTTCAACAGTCACACTTAACATATACATTACAGAATAAGTCTGTCCTTTACAAGGACAGTATAAACATCTGCTCTGTGTTTGCTCTCGAGCTCACGTGATGTTCCAGGCATTCTGTTGAGTGTAGGATATAACCATTTGCAAATTAGTAAACTATGTACAAATTCATATTAATTTTTATAATCACTGTGTTTAAGTTTGGGGGTCTCCTCAGTGCCTGTCTCTGTTGATCTCTTTGCTTCTGTCTTCTTACTGGTTCTTAAAGAAACACGATCCATTCTGCAGAGCTTTCTAGCCAGAACAGCGTGGTTTAGAATGCTTCTTCTGCAGTCCATCACCTCATATCTCAAATCGGTTTTTCTTGTTTTCCAACTTAAATGTCTTACTTAATATTTTTAAGGTTGCATCCTAAAATAACTTCGAACTGATATTCTCCAACTGAAATTGTTTCAATTAAGCTAGTTTTCTCTTTCAGCTCATTCTCTCTCTCTCTCTCTCTCTCCCTCTTTCTCTCTCTCTCTCTCTCTCTCTCCCTCCCTCTCTCATTTTTCACACTTTACTCTTCTCCTTTTCTTTAATATGTTGGCAACACTTTGGAATCCTAAAATTAGAGTTACTGACTTTGCATGAACCTTAGGTTCACAAAGGTTGTAATTGCTCAAATAAAAAATGAAAGTTTAGAATGTCTTTGCCTTATGGAAAAATCTAAATATCATCTTAAAGGATCAACCCTATCATCTTGGAGTTTGCAGGGCAAGTTCCTTGTCTTATTCATTTTCCCGTTCCTAGTGCCTGGCATCTAGGGGGAGGTCAGTGAATGTTTATTGAATAGCCATGAACTTTTGTCATATTTAAAGACATTTTAAACACAAGATGAATTAAATTTTATCTTCCCAAACACAGATGTGCTAATTATGTATTCTTCTGATTAACAGGAGTTTGAATGTTTTGTAACTCCTTGGTAATTCTCTCTTTGCTGAGATTCTGTTGTTCCAGAGGAAAAAATCAGGGCCCTATTTTTCTGTTTCTCCTCAGAGCACTTTAGGTAATCAGTATTAGCATTAATATTTGTATGATTTTTATATTAAAATAATACATTCAAGCTCATTTACTAAGGTTATTTTTGAGAATTCCTGGGGATCTGCTACACATGGGAATTTATCAAGCCATTTCATAGTGAAATTTAAGAAAAACTGTGCTAAGAATATAAGACATACACATTATAAGAATACACAGAATTATATACACAGAATATAAGAATCACACACATTAAAAACAACATTCAGATTAAAACACAGGAATTCCCCAGGCTGCCATACCTTCTTGCTGTACTCTCACTCAGGTCTCTTACCATCTCCAAGCCCAACGAATCCCTCTGGGTTTTTGTTTTGTTTTCAGTCACTAATGAGTATAATATCAGCTATTTGGCAGTCCACTTGAATTACTCAGTCTGGTATTGAACCAAATTTGTCTCTGACCAGTGGGCACAGCAAGAATTCTAAAAGATGGACTTACAGCAGATTGGATCAAAAGTGTGGGAAATGGGGGGAGAATTATCTGGACAAGTTAATCAATGAGAATACATGCAAAACAGAAGTGAGGCCACTCCACTTTCAACTTGTGACTTGAGGAAGATAATTTTGGCATTTCTGTACATAATTGGAGAAGTCCTAAAATATGTACATGCATTCACATCTTATCCCATTCCCTGCCATGTTAGATCTTTCATGTTTTTCTTAGTAAAATAGGTTTATAAAGACAAAAACTCACTATTTTAGGCTGAGCTTCAAATAGAATTGACATGTCATTTGGGTATGAGTGTTTCAGGGCTCTATGGGGTTCGGTCGGAAGATGTATTTGAACATTTTACCCAAGCATGATAAAGTTCATGAAGCTGAACTGTCACAAATTCAAGTTTATAAATGATACACCAATAGAAAAAAGTGAACCACCATAGATAAGGAAACACATACACTTGTTTGCTGGTCAAAAGCTGTTCTTCTCAGTATAATAGATAATTTAGGAAATCATACTAGTGTTCAAATGACCCTTATGGATTATAAAGTCAAATTAAATGGTGCACACTAACTATAATGATTATCATCAGTTATCCCCTGAAGTTTCATTTCCATCAAGTGGGAAAAAGTCCTCAACTTGGTTAGTGAAAAGCTTCCTTCAAATTAGCTCTGTGTCATTTCCTCTCTTTTCAGTACTTGTGCAAATCATCACCGCTTATAGGTAAATTAAATCATAGAAATGTTGGTATAGTTAAATATAGACAAAAATAACACAAAAAAGTAATATTCCAAAGAACAAGCCAATCTCCAAGAAACCAAAGCATTTCACAGGTAGGCAAAGATGCATAAGGTGTTCCTTTTTGTCAATCTGTCTGTCTGTTTTGATATTAACAAGCAGAAATTTACCTAGTGAAGTTTTAAATGCAAAATGAATTTAGATTATATTATTCTGTAACATTGTTTCCAGAGTTAGCAGTTCATAATTTCAAAAATATATGACAAAATTTCCCAAACAACTGTACACTATTTTGAATCATTTTTGAATTTTGAAAGTAGACATTCTGATTGCTTTTATTATTTTTTCTGATTGTTTTTAAATTAGCAAAAATGGATCAAAGGCCTCTAAAGTGGACCTTTGCTCAGTGCAGAGTGATATGAGTGTACAAAAGACATCACTTTTTACCTTAGGCAGCTTGCAATCCTACTAGGTAAAAAGCACCCAGAAATAAAAAGATAACAAAGAATTGTATGTCTGTTCTTAGTACTAAAGGAGTGATACAAATGATACTTTCTTCAAAGGAAATATCGGGGCTCTTTTCTGTGTAGCTTGTACCAATCAGAGGAGGCTTTTGGAAGAACTGTGTTTTGAGAATGGTCTTGAAAGAGTGAGACAAACACAAAAATCTCAGTGAACTTCATCTCTGCCCCCAAGCTCAGGACCCTGGGAAAGCACACATGATAGATAATCCTTTAAAATAAATTAAAAGTATGATACTTAAACAATTTTTATAACCACATTTTGTCTGGAAGCGTCATGCCCTGGTAGGTTCCAACAACTTTGAGATAAAAAGTCACTGGAAGGGCCAAGCCAAGGAACATGTATGTAAAGGACCCATGGACAAGGACAACGGGGGGGAGGGGGTGGATTGAATGTGGGGGAGGGGAGTAGGTAGAGCAGGGGGGAGCAATGGAGGAAAATGGGGACACATGTAATTGGGCAACAATAAGTTTTTAAAAAAGTAACTGGTAACCTGTCCACAACATGGTTTCAAATAACACCTCTTGCTGACGTACACACCCACCTTGTGAATGCAACAATGGACCCATCAGCAGCACGTTATCCCAGACATAGAGACGATCTGCAAAAAGATTCTACTCCTTGCACATTTCTTCTCTGGCTGCACTTAATCGCTGGTTTGGTAATCCAAATTAAATCATGTCTCTCAAAGAATAAATATACAGGCATAATATACAACAGTAGGGGCACTTTTGTATTTGCATATTGGGCAGGTGAGTGAGTGGATAAGCATAGGGAGACATTTTTTTTCACAGCTTGTACAAATCCATGGTGGGAATCTAACTGTCAACTCTTCTTAGATCTTTTCTGATGTAGTTAATATGTTATAGACTCGAATGAATGATTAACATATAAAATGCCTTAAGAAGTAATAACATGTATAAAACCAATTTCTTAGTTTCTCATTCATCTTTTCTAATTTTCTTTGTCTCGGGAAATTACGGCAATAACCACCGGTAACTGAAGTGTTATCTTGAATTTCTCTCTTCTTTGTCATCCACATTTTTTTCCTTCAGGGAGTCCTGCCAGCTCAACTTTCAACTCTGTTCCAATATAACCAGTTCTCTCTCTTCCTGTAGGGCTGTTCCTCTTCCTTGAGCCCCTGGCATCTCCTGTAGAGGCTGTCCCAATAGTCTTCTAACTGATATTTTTGTGTCCATTCTTCTCTCCCTAGAGTTAATTTTTCCCACAGCAGCAAATTGATTTTTCAAAAATGTAAGCTATATAAAGCCCTCCAATGGGGTCTCACTAAAAACAAAGCCCTACTCCTTGTTTTTGCCTACTTGAGCCTGCATTTTGAGAAATCTCTACCGATATTCTAATTTTGTCTCCTACCTTTCTCCCACTTTTGCACTGTGTCCTAGTGATGCTGGCTTTCATGATACTCCTCCCACATGCCATGATGCTTCCCTCCTGGGACACTTTCCCACTCAACCTTCATATGAACTTCTCTTTACGACATTCAGGCCACTACTAAAATATCAGTTCCTCAGAAAGACCTTTTTTGACCTCACAACCACTACTTGCAAATTATTATCCTCTCTTTCCTTACCCTGATTTTTTCCCTGTATGTGTCAGAGTACATTTCCATACCTGGACTCATGTTATATATCCACCTGTTTCTTACCTGTTTCCCCATTGCAGTCTCGTGGAGCAAATATTTTCTCTCTTACTCATCTCTAGCATCTAGGAGAATGTAGGGCAGATAATACGTATTCTATAATTATTTGTTAAATAAATTTATTTGAAAAAGGGTGACATAGTTTGCAAGACTTCATCTTAAGGAGTGAGAAAATTTTCTGTAGCCCAGAGGACCTGGATTTAGATCTCAGTTTGGACACATGGTTAACATCTGGACTTGGGGAAATCACTAAACGCCTGGATTTTCTTTTGTAAAAAAAAAGTGGGAATAACACTACCTATCAGGCTACTTTATAGAGAGGATTAGAGATAGTGAGCATTTTGAACACAATAGTTTTTCAATAGATGTTTACTGATAATAACAATAATAATATACATAACAGTAGAAAGTGCCCTGAATTCCAGGCCAGTCGACCTCACAAAAGAAGTGTATAATGAAAATACCCACCCCTTCAATTCATTACCAGGGATTCCTATGAGACTGTTGGATATACACCCTTGGGAAATAGAATCAGAACCATAGCTTAAATAGTTTAAACTCATGTGGGACAAAACAATGAGAAATACACAAGAAAGAACAATCTTACATTGGGAAAAATCAATGCAATGTCCTAATGTATCATTCTATTATTTCTAGGGAGTGTGCATGTTTAATTCATAGAATTCTCCACTGCTTCTATGCTACAATACACTTAGATGAAAATTGCACTCCTAGCAACAAAATAGGATTAAAAATAACAAGGATTTCACTATTGAAAAGTTTTCTATACAATATATCAAAGTTTATTGACTGGACTAATCCCCATTTGCACTTTATGTGAATTATAAAAAAAGGTGTCCTTTCTTTTGACATGCACATACTTGCAGGTGTAATCAGACTCATGCTTATGGCTCGATAAACAGGGTACAGAATGGACATCAGTCTCACCCACCTGCCTGACCAGTGCCCTTTTTCTAGGGCACAGCAAAAACAACAGGGGTCCTTGTAAATATTATGAAATATACAAGAGCCCTGCAAATATGAGATAATGAACACAATGGCAGAGCAGAATTTGGAACAGGGTGAACGGAAGATGGTCCCATGTTCCAGCTCCATTGGGCTTTCATTGAATTAGAGATTTGAACAGCATGCAGAATGAAGTTATGTATGCTTTCTATGACAGATAAAACAACTGTAGTCATGTCATATTAATTATGGATCATTGAATATTATTAATCTGAAAAAATACTATTACCTAGTTAGCATGCTTATCAATATTCTAAGGTTCAAAATAATTTAGATAAATTTGTTGTTGTTAGGTGGTCGGGGTAAGGAAGGGAGGAGCTGATCAGGAACTGAGTTTGAGTAAGCTTTGCTTCTTGAGAATGCCTTCAATGTTTGGCTTAATTCTTGTGATCTTTACTGAGCACTCAGTTCTCTAGTGGACATTTCCAGATGTAAAAAATATGTGTAAATCATTTCAGACCTTATAAAAGCAATACCCAGGAGGGCAATATCAGTGTATGTATCTGGGTACAGTTATATTAATGCCTTAATAGAAAAGAAGACAGGTCAACAGAAAAGAAGTCTGCATGCCAATGGGTGGATCAGAAGTGTTTCCTGGGTTAAGCAGTGTTTCATTGGGAGCCTCTCAAGGGCAAGACCACTCTGTCATCTTAAAGGTCTATCTAGGCTTTCTGCATTAAAGCTGGCCCTTTGGGAGGGAGAAAACAAAAATTTTAAACTGGGGCAAAACCACATGAACAATGGCAGGTAGGGAAAAACACGGGCTTATTCGGAGAACAGCAGACAGTCCATTTGGACAGAAGGGCAGGGAAACTTTATGGAAAGAAATGGTATGAGTTGAGGTTGGCAAGACACAAAGAGACTTGATGTAGACCAGATTTTAGAAGAGTATTTTTTTTCTTTTTCCCTTTCTTTTTTAATGTCATACATTTCTTGAAGTTTTTTAACACGACCTGTTCTGTAATTTATACTGAATCATTTGTTTTATGTATATGGAATGAATCATTTAAGTCAAGGAAAGTAAATGATATGTAGAATATTCTTTTTTGGGTACCTTAGAGAAGCAATAGATACAATGAGGTATTTTAACATAAAAGGAAAGTAAAGATAATAAATTTGAAAACTCGGCATGACTTGGAAAGTATCTGGATGAAAGAAAAAATGGAGACATAAGAGTTAATAAGGGTACTGACATTTTGTACCAGATTAATAAAAAATGGTATTGTAATACACATATTAGGTAAAGCTAAAAGAAATATTTAGAACTCTATGAAATATTTTACTTAAGAACAAGGGCAAACTGGTTTATAATGTATGCAAGTTTGCATTCAGACTTATGATGGATTTTTAGCCCCTTTACAGCTTTTTAAGATAATATTCATTCTTGCTTATTCATTAAGCTTCAAGACATTTTATATAGTCATGTATTTATTTTCATAGTACTGTTTTGTCTTATTTCATATAATTTAATTGGATTTTATTTGCAAATGTAAATGAGCTCATGCCTTTATCAAGAGAAAATAAAGTCATGACACTAAATTAAATCCCTTTAATGCTGATATTTGAATACCTATCTTTTTCAGGTATTTTGTATATATATTTCCCTTTAACTCTGCCCTGGCACTGATGATTTACTTTTCACCTTTTTTATTTTGAGACAGTTTTAGACCTACAGAAGTGTTACAAATTAGTACATACTGTTTCCATGTATCGCGACCTGTATCCCCTACTATAAATACTTTATATAACCATAGTCCAATTAACAAAATTAAAAAAAATAACATTGGTTCTGCTGATTTAATACTATTAGTCTCTCAATCATTTTTATAAAAAGAAATGCCTAAAGAAAGAAAAATATAATAGCCTACTATTTATATGCTCTGAATGCTATTTTAAGCTTTTAGTTAATGAGAGCTAATGTGATAACCAGTGATTATGAACACAACCTATGGCAAATGATCTTAGCACTTCGTCGTGAACTTCTTGTATGCTCCTTGTTTAGGGTTCCATCAAACAAGTTGGAGCCTTTTTAGCTGACATAAATGTTTGCTAATAATAGAAGTTTGCAAAATACAAACAAACAACAAAAACTTAGAAAGAGTAATGCCAGATGTAAGATGTGAAGTTTCACGGTGGCTGGTAACACCATCGAGGAGATGGTTAAAGATGATGGAAACAGAAGAGTAGGCGACCAGGGACTGATGAACATTAAGGATTCATTGGCATTAGTAAGGGCATTCCTCATATCCCTGAAACCTAGGAGAAGTCGACAAAATATGCAAAGAAAAGAAAGTGGGATCTATGATTGGTGAAGACTTTATACCTCTCTAATGGAAAATTTCTGCGGTACTTAGTTTTGGCCCACCATCAACCCACTTCGGTTGGGCTTCTAGCCTTATTTCACCACCCACCCTTGTTCAATACCCTCGTTTATCCAGTTACTCAAGCTCCAAACACAGAGGGCAACCTTCATCTTTCTTTCTATTATTCTCCAAATCTGATTCATTAACAAGTGCTATTACTTTTATTTCCTAAATAGTATTTAAACCTTCTCATTCTGTTCACGTCAACTGCTGCTACCACCCCAGAATATGGCTTTCTCATCTCACACCGGAGCTATTGTTGTAGTATCCAACTCTTTCTTGTACTTTATCCTCGTCCTTCTCTACCTCTTCCCTGTAAAGGAGCTGGATTATGTTTTTAAATTATAAATCTCATATGTCACTTCTGTTTTAAAGCATTCCAAAGTCTTTCCATTGTACCTAGATTGAAAAAATTTTTAAACTACACTACACTGAAGAAAGAAAATGTTCTTTTAGAAAAGGCCCAAATTATATCTAGACAATGGAATGTTATCCAGTGCTAAAATATAAAAGAGAGAGAGTGTTGTCAAGCCATGAAAAGACATGAAGAAATCTTAAATGCATATTACTAGGTGAAAGAAGCCAATCTGAAAAGGCTACACACTGTATGACCAACTACATGATACTCTAAAGAAGCTAAAACCATGGAGATAATGAAAAGATTAGCGGTTGCTGAGGGTTAGGTAGGAGGAAGGGATGAATACGTGGAACACAAGAGGATTCTTAGGGCAGTGAAACGATGCTGCATAATCATATAATGGCGGGTATTTGTCATCATACATTTCTCCAAACATGTAGAGTGCACACTATCAAGAGTGAACCCTAATGGACTTTGTCTTACAACGCTGTGTCAATTTAGGTCCATCAGTTGTAACAAAAGTACACTCTTTTGAATGATGTTGATAATGGGGCAGGAGATATGTAGGAAATCACTGTACTTTCAACTTTATTTTTTTGTAAATAATCTAAAGACCTTACATTAATTGGCTGCTGTCTAACCCTCTAAACTCACCTCTTTTTTTCCCAAATGGGATATGCTTGTGTTTGATGTCCATGGTCCAGGAATCAAGAGGGAGAACCTTTTCTCCTTCTCTACTCCTGTCTTGCATCCCTCCTACAGCATCTGCCTAGGGCAGTTTCCACTGTCCAATAGGAGGAAGTAAAAGTATCAGGAAGTTGATGCATTGGTGTTATGTCTTAAGTGAGCTTCCCTCTGGGCAGGACAGAGGCTGTAGAACACTTAGGGTGCTTTAGGATCTACATCAGAGAGCCCCCTGGGAGGATTTGACTATGCTTCCTGTATGTCAGGTCATAGATTTCCTCTTTGCTGTGCCATCCTCAGCTTGTGGTGTTTGGGATTTACTCTGCACAAACTCTCTGACGGTGTCCACCATTTTTCCAGGTGCTTTCTTACACAGCTTTTCTTCATGCTTGGAGTAACATTGGCCCATGAGCCATACTCATTCATTTTTTACCCCAACAAACTCTGTAGGAAGCACTCCTTTGATCTGACACTAAAGCAGCTAGCTCATCCATGTGTATTATTTATTATCCAGACAGGAATAAAGGTAATTTCACTCTGTATCCCAATTTCAGCTCTCCAAGCGGTCCTACAGAAACCTCTTCACTAAAGTGGATTGGAGAGCCAGGTACAGTGGTCCCTAAAGAAATTCTCAGAAAACCCTCTAACATCTCATTCCAAGTCTTCATAGTTTGTGTGTTCAGCATCTCCTACTTTGAAATTGTTGCTAAGATACTTGTCTCAAAACTCCTTTTGCAATCTAATATCTTTTAGATACCATCACCCCAGTTAAAAACTTTTAATGTGTTGTATTGATATATACATAAAATCAATAAGATCTTAAAGTGACAATTTAAACTCTGGTTTTAAATTAGACTTATCAAATTGGATGTTTACAAGGCATTTCAGTTATTAAGATTAGTATAGATGGCCAATATTAAAAAATTTAATTATTATAAAAATTATTAATGTAAGTGCACTGTCAACATTTAGTGAAAAATTGTACATGGAAGTGAATTAAGCATTCCTTGTAGCCTTATTTTCATGTTCTACATGGTTAAACATAAATCTACAGGAAGGATTCCTTCTGAATATTAATCTTTTAAAAGGTGAAAGTTGTCTTTTGGGGAAACAAATCCATTAAAGGGAAGCCCCAATTTAAAAATGTCAAATAGAGTACTTTCATGATAAGTTTGAAAAATATTGCTATTATGTTTTAATATGTAGAACTTACAATGCTGTAATTATTTGTCTTCAAGGGGCTGAAAAAGTACAATGAAACTTATGATTAAGTATCTCAATAAACAGAAATACCTTGTAATTGAGCTCAAGAGTTATGTGTTATTAATTTCAAAGTTGTGCTTTGGGCTACAGCTTATTAATAATGATTCCAGCTGCTTATTCAATCTTTAGAACTTTGCTCCTTTTGGTGTCAATGAACACATTTTATCTAAAACAAATTCTTAAAAACTCAATATTTATCTATTTTTATTGTTGTTTAATTACAGACATCTTCATTTTCCCCCCATTATTCTCCCCTGCCCTACCCACCCTCCACCTTCCACATTCCCTCCCCCCACCTTTGTCTTTGTCCAGAGGTCCTTTATTCATGTTCCTTGACTTGACCCTTCCCCTTCTTTTTCCTCTTATTCTCCTCCCCCCTCCTCTATGGCCACTCTCTGTTTGTTCTTTATTTCCATATCTCTAGTTCTATTTTGCTCTCTTGTTTGTGTTGTTGATTAGGTTCCACCTATAGGTGAAATCATGTGGTATTTGTCTTTCACTGCCTGGTTTGTTTCACTTAGCACAATACCCTCCAGTTCCATCCTTCCTATCAACAATGGTAGAAGTTCCTTTTTCCTTTCTGCTGTGTAGTACTCCATTGTGTTAATGTGCTACAGTTTTTTGATCCCCTCACTTACTAATGGGCACTTATGCTGTTTCTAGCACTTGGCTATTGTAAATAATACTGTTATGAAGATTGGGGTGCATAGGTTCTTTTGGATTGGTGTTTCAGGATTCTTTGGATATAATCCCAGCAGTGGAATTGCCAGGTCAAAAGGCAGCTCAATTTTTAGTTTTCTGAGGAAATTCCATACTGTTTTCCACAGTGGCTGCACCAGTCTGCATTCCCACCAACAGTGTACTAGGATTCCCTTTTCTCCACAACCTCACCAGCATTTGTTATTTGTTGATTTGGTTATGATGGCCATTCTGACTGGTGTGATGTGATATCTCATTGTGGTTTTAATTTGCATCTCTCTGATGGCTAGTGATGCTGAGTATCCTTTCATATGTCTCTGGGCTCTCTGTATGTCCTCCTAGGAGAAATGTCTGTTCTGGTCCTTTGCCCATTTTTTAATTGGGTTGTTTGTCTTCCTGGAGTGGAGTCGTGTTGAGTTCTTTATATATTTTGGAGATAAAACCCTTGTCTGAGGTATCATTGGCAAATATATTTTCTCATATGGTTGGTTCCCTTTTCATTTTGCTGATATTTTCTTTAGTCATGCAGAAGCTTCTTATTTTTAAGTAGTCCCATTTGTTTATTCTTTCCTTTCTGTCCCTTGCTCTAGGAAACTTACTGGTGAAAATATTGCTGCATGTAATATCTGAAATTTTCCTCCTTATGTTCTCCTCTAGGAGTTCATGGTGTCATGACTTATATTTAAGTCTTTTAACCATCTTGGGTTCATTATTGCATATGGTGTAAGTTGGTGGTTGAGTTAAAAACTCAATGATATTTAAATTGTATTTTCCTGGTTATTGTTCAGTAGAAAATAGTATCCTGTTTCTTTGTAACATATTTAAAGAGCCAGTAAAGTAAAAATTTCATTGGTCAATTATTTTGCAATGTGAGCATGCAAACTCAGGGGACGCACCTGTTCTTGATAGAGGATGTTAACATATGTTTGTTTCTAGAATCACCAACCTCACCTGATAACCAAGGTAACCAAGTCAGCATTAATTTTTAGGAAGGTCCTTGTTTCATTAGCTCCTGAGAGCTAAAACTATAAACTGGTACACCAAATATTCATGGAAGAAAAATTAGGAGGCCTGCATTACTCACCAAATAATGACACAGGAATTATTTTCTTAATGTTGTTAAAGATGACTGCTTGACACGTCAGATTATAAATGATGGTCCCAGAATCTAGGGAAGTTAAAAAAATTCATATCTAAACATCTGTTGAAAGATTCTGCCTCAGGAGGCGACCACTGCCCTGGAAATAAGATCCACACGCTTCCCTGTGGCTTATGAATCCTTGAGTCCTGAGTTTCCTGCTGTCCATCCAGCTGGTCTCAGCTCACTCCTCCCTGCTCTCTGACTGGACTGCGGTAGCCCTAGCCTCCTCTTACTGTTTCTAATATGCTGTGTCTTTTTGCATTGGATTCCTTGAATAAACTATTCCTTCTAGTGGAGAAACTTCATATGCTGTTTTTCCCATGGCTAGGTCACTCTCATTTCTCCAATCTCATTTCACACATTTCCTCTGAGAGACCTTTCCTCTTGGCCTTTCCTGATTAATTTATCTAGGCAGGGACTCCTCCTTCTCACTCTCATTATTCCCCGCCATTGTATAATCACTTTTTAAAGATTTGTAATTACATATTTAATACCTGGAACATTACTAAATAACTATGGAGCAATTTTTAAAAAACATTTAAAGATATTATTTATTTATTTTTTTTTTAGAAAGTGGAAGGGAGGAAGAAAGAGAGGGAGAGGAACATCAATATGTGGTTGCCTCTCATGTGTCCCCTACTGGGGACCTGGCCCACAACCCAGGCATGTGCCCTGACTGGGAATCGAATGAGTGACCCTTTGGTTCACAGGCCAGCACTCAATCCACTGAGCCAACCAGCCAGGGCTGCAACAAATTTTTATTAAATGAATAAATGTCCTCAAAACCTGCTAAAATACAAAGGCAATAAAAAAGTACTAGTTGAATGAATGAATGAATTTAAGACCAAAAGACTACTTGATATAAAATATTGTCAATATCTATTTTACTTTATGAGTTATTTCAGAAATATTTTTGATAGCAGGACTCTATTAAATGATTCACATCCCCAAAGAATAATTGCCAGTTTACTGCCAGTTTTCATGCTTTATTATAATAATCTTGCAACTGTATGTAACATTTGTTGTCTGAAACTAATGAAGAAATAATGCTTTGTAGAAACAGTCATGTTTCAACTTTTAATTATCTTTAAAAAAAGATAACATTTTTTTATTTTCAAAACAATGTTTTGCAACCAAATATGTACGACTGAAGTATATTTGTTTTTGATAGCAAAGACTATACCATGCAAATATCTCAATTGTATGTTTGAAATTATTAAGTAGAAATTGGAAGGTATGATCTAGTACACTGGACTCCTAGAAATATACTGAAATTTGAGGCTCTTCTTTGAGGAATAATACTGATTCAGATCTTTTTTCCAAAACCAATGTGACACAGGTTTGCTGCAAATAGAGAACAGCATAGTTGATAGATGGGGTTTTATCTACAGTTCAGATCAACACTACAAAAGCATATACAATTTTATTGCCTACTTAAGACATATCATAAGCATATTTAGTATGGGCTCCTGATATTATGACATATGAGATATTTTGCATAAAATTTTGACATTTGAATATAATTTAAATGGTTACTTTTCAGAAATTTATTAATTAAGCTCATTACTTTCACCAAAATGGAAATCTCATTTTTTATTCTCAAAACCTTTAGGATTTTTTTATTTTCATTTTTTAATATATTTTATTGATTATGCTATTACAATCGTCCCAAAGTTTCCCTTTTGCTCCTCTCTTCCCGGTACTCCCATTCCCTCCAGTAGTCCCCTCCCGTAGTTCATGCCCATGGGTTGTGCGTATAAGTTCTTTGGCTATTCTGTTCCCTATAGTGTTCTTAACCTCACCCTGTCTATTGGTACCTACCACCTAGCAATTTGGACTGCTTAATCCCTGCACCTTTTCCCTCATTCTTCCTCTTTCTCTCCCAGCTGATAACCCTCCAAATGATTCTGCTCCTGTTCTGCTTGTTTGCTTAGTTTGTTTCTTAGATTCAGTTGTTAATAGTTGTGAATTCGTTGCCCTTTTAATTGTTCATTGTTTTGAGTTTCATTTTCTAATATAGTTCCCTTTAACATTTCATATAATAATGGTTTGGTGATGATGAACTCCTTTAGTTTTATCTTGTCTGGGAAGATTTTATCTGACCTTCAAGTCTAAATGATAGCTTTGCTGGATAGAGTAATCTAGGTTGTTGGTCCTTGCTTTTCATCACTTTGAATACTTCCTGCCAGTCTCTTCTGGCCTGCTGTTTCTTTTGAGAAATCAGCTGACAGTCTCATGGGAACTCCTTTGTAGGTAACTATCTGCTTTTCTCTTGCTGCTTTTAAGATTCTCTCTTTATCCTTAACCTTAGGCATTTTAATTATGATGTGTCTTGGGTGTTGTCCTCTTTGGGTCCAACTTGTTTGGGACTCTCTGTGCTTCTTATAATTGTATGTACATTTCCTCCTCGAAATGAAAAAAGTTTTCTATCATTATTTTTTCAAATGAGTTTTCAATTTCTTGCCCTTCCTCTTCTCCCTCTGGTGCCCTTATGATTTGGATGTTGGTACATTTGGAGATGTCCCAGACGCTACTTAGTCTAACCTAATTTTATTTTAAATTCTTTATTCCTCTTGCTCTTCTGATTGAATGCTTTTTTCTTCCTTATGATCCAAATCATTGATTTGATTCTCAACTTCATCTCCTACACAGTTGTTTTTCTATAGATTTTTCTTTATTTCACTTAATGTATCCTTAGTTTCTGCTTGTGTCTTTTTTATGCTGTTGAAGTACCCAGTAAGTACTTTGGACATCCTGATAACCATTGTTTTGAACTCTGATTTGATAGGTTGCTTATCTGCATTCTGGAGTTGTATTCTTTCATTTGGGCTATATTTCTTTGTCTCCTCAATTTGGAAGCCTCCCTGTATTTGTTTCTGTGCATTAGGTAAAGTTTTTTGTACTCTCTTAGTATCATGGCCTATTGTAGAAAAGCACACCTATAATTTGTATGGGACAGAGCTTTAGGTAAGCGCCAGGGTGGGGCAACACATTTCACTGTTTTGTGGCTCTCTGTGTTAAAGGACTTGGAGAGGGGATGATGCCGCTGCCTGGCTTCTGGAGGTTTGCCCAGAAGGAAGTTCTCTGCCAGCACTCACCCTGTTGCCAGTCACTTTTTCCCTTCGTGACACTTGTGTCTAGCTGTTGCCCTCATTCTGAATCTCAGAGAGGGTGAATCCGTGTAAGACCTAAGACCTTTGTGGGCCCTTTAAGAAAAGTCTCCTGAGAATCCTGTAGTTTCTTCTGCTCCCTCAACCCCAACTGGTTTTTACAGTCATAGGTTATAAGGACTTATCTTCCAGTGCTGGAATCCTGGGCTGGGTGGTCTGGTGTGGGGGTGGGGTCCCTTGTTCCTGAGGTATCCCTCCCGATTTTTATCCACCAGATATGAATGTAGCACTACCCGTTCCTCTGCTTCTCCACTCCACTCCGCATCTCCATACCTCTCCAAACCTCCATCTCTCTACGCCTCTCTGCATATCTCCACATCTCTGCCATCCTTACCCATCTGGATGAATGTGGCTTCTCTAAATCCTTATTTGCTGGACTTCCATACAGTTTGATTTTCTGATGAACCTGGGTGATATTTGTTTTGTAGTCTAGTTGTAATTTTTGTTGTATTTGTGCAAGGAGGCAAAGCGTGTTTACTTATGACTCTATTTTGACCGGAAGTAGTCGGTTTATATCTTATTTACACAAATATTTGATGGAGTGTTGTACAAAACTTAAAGAGTATACTACATACTACATCAGGGATAGAAGTGTAAAAGCCATAGCTTTTAAGAACTCCCTGTGTGGTTTCAGAAACATTTGAAAACAATGTGACAGTTAAAATCAAAACTAATATATAAACATCAACCCCCTAGGATATTTTAGTTTGCTGGCCTTTGTTTAAACACTAAAGTGATACTCTATCTGCCTTTTAAGTTTTGCCCCAAGTACTTGCAATTATCTTTCTGCTTTTGAACTGCTTGTGTTATGAATGGCCCCAGCCAGCCTTTAATCTGAAATGGTTCTGTCTGTCGCAGGCCATCCTGGTGTCACTGAATTGCTGTCAGAGACTTGGTCTACCTACCTTTGACCTCTGCATCCCTAATTCACTCTAAGTCCATTGGGGCCCTGAGTATGATTTGTGCAAGTCGTCTGTGAGTGAGGTGCTTTCTCAGTTTAAAAAGTGTATCCTGGCAGATAGATAAGAAAGTCGGAAAATGAGTAAATCGCCTTGGTGGTCAATGCCATTGAAACAAGGAAACAAAAGTGAATAGTCCCCCACAAGGACTACGCCACCAGAAATTGAGTTTTGGTGATGAAGAAGATTATCTTCCAGGCAGTGACTGCCTGTTCAGAGACTTTGACATTAGGTTCATTGACCTATGTTCATGTAAACAGGAAATACAGCACTAAAGATGCTCCTTTCTGGTGAAAAACATTTAGGACATATGGGAGTACATAGACTGTACTTGAGGAAAGCTTATTCCTAGGAACTACTCCTTGTCACAAAAAATGGAATTTCATTAACAATCATTACAATAAAAATGTTACTGAATTGTGACAGGAAGTAAATGTCTTTAGTCTTGCAGAAAGATTGAAAAATTGAGTTTGGAATTAAATTTCTCTAAATGAAGAAAAATTTCTCAAACTCCAAAAATCAAGATCATGCCATAGTCTTTTTGATGAAACAACCAAAAATAACCTAAAGAAGTCATTCTCATATGGAAGGGGAAAATGCATTTGAAATAGCAAATATATATTTTAAATTACATCTGAGAAAATTGTAAAGTGTTCTCTTCTTGAGAATATTCATTTACTATATATTTGAGGAAGCCAGGAGTCTATATAAATTGAAATGCTTAAAATTAATGTGGAAAAGAAAATATCCTCATTTAGAAAGTAAAGGGAAAATAATTTAACTACCATTAGTGGTATACAGGAGTTTATCTTGTGCTTTCAAATAATTTACATACATGAATATTATTTTAGTTTTGATAGTTAAAAATAATTGAAGTGATGCTTCCATTATGGGTAAATAGAAACACATGGACATATTTCTTTTGTTTATTGAGCTATGTTTTCTGCAAGAAAATTCCTAGAGGCAAAAAGCATAGTAATTTTGTGGCAAGATAAGACTGATTGGAATAAAATCATTTGTTGAGAGATGAGAGGAAGGTGACTTTTGAAATAAGGATTTCATATGCTAATTCCAAGGTAGAATTTTTAGAGTGTGTAAATTTTTCTTGAAATATCAACATGGCTATATAAAAATGTCTTGCTTGCATTTTGTCAGTGTAAAGAGAATCTTTCCTTGCAAGGTTTCATTGTTTAAAATATATGTATATTTTAATGCCAATTTGACAATGACTGTACTCTGAAGTTTTGGTGGATCTTCTGTTGCAAAACCAGTTCAGGCATGTTTGCTTTAAATGACCCATGCACACTAATTAGAAAGAAAACAGTTCACCAGGAGCTATATCAAATACAGCCCTGCAAATGGTATGAGCTTTTCCAAGGATCCATATTGTCCTTGGACTTGGCTGTTGTATTATACTTTAAATGGAATTGATTGTGTGGTTGTAATGAAAGTAACATATTGATTTCTATCCAGTGTTACAAAGAGTAAATAGAAAAATGTTCCTGTCTTGACCTGCATTCATAACCGATGGGATTTGCTGGCTTTAGACCCAATCCTTAATGAGAGATAAGATGCAAATGTAATAAAACCGGCTTCAAAGTTTAAGGATCTTTACAATACTCATCAAAGATGTTTCTTGTTGCATTGAGATGTGTTGTATTGATTAGATCATACTAACCTAGGAAATGTTACTTTCTTTAAATGCTATTCATAATTTATCATGTAATTAGCATTCCTACATGCCTTCATAAACATATGAAGATTATTAAAGTGGAGGTTATGACAGAGTAGTATACTTTTTAATTATCCTTACAACTGAATTGCTTTTTCAGTTATTTAAGCAAATAATGATGGCTTAACTTCAGATTTATTTGACTGATTATTTTTAGTTAACATATATATTTTGTACGTGGAGTAAATTTATACATTGTATTATACTAGCAAAGGTATAAATATCAGTGGATAGTAGTAGTATATTGCAGAAATATTTTTATGAAGTACATTTCCTGTTTAATAGTCATTCAGAATTATCCCTATATTATTTATGAAGATATGAAATGTTTGTTTCCAAGAGTTTCCAAAAACTCTTAGTCTTTTTCCTACATCTTTTCTTCATAATTTAGAAGGTAATCAGACATGAGTATTATAATTACATTTTTTATTCTAGTAGTCAGGATTTTATGAACCTTTTTCCCTATTCACCCTTTGTAAATAAAGCTCAGACCCTATTCACACTTCTGTAAATAAACCTCAGTTCTACAAAACAATGAATTTGAAATATAAAGTACAGTTGGTAACTTTACTTTGCTATAAATGAAGGAATGCAAAAAATTAAAAAAAAAACTGACAATTCATTTGTAAGCAACAGTTTCTTTACACATTGTGTGACTTTTTCTGGATTTGTTTTATGTTTTGGGTGAAACAGTTTTGTATAATGATGCCTAGATGAAACAAAACAACATAAAACAAAAATTAAAAAAAAAAAAAACCTAACACATTTGACTGCTGATGTTTCTCAGTTGTAGCTTCCAAGAGCCTCTCCACTCTTCCCAGCCCACTTGATACCCTGCAGGTTGCGGCAGACAATTCACAGGAAGGCTTAGACGGGAGCTTGCAGGCTTCTTGACTCCATTTTAAACCTTTTGTTCACACCAGGGTGGCATTTTTTCACACTGCATGTGGCAGTTTTGACTCCTATCCAACTTGTCTTATAAAATCAAAGTCTGTGATTTTTTTACATTCACAGGGCTGCTTCCTGAACTGCTATTGCAGTCGTGTCTTCCTAGTGATTGGCACAGAAGTTTACAGCAAAATGTGTTTTAGGGAGGGGGAGTAAGAAGGAAGCAATATGAAAAATGTTCTGGCCTGAAACGCAGCAAATGAATTTTGAGGAAAACAGTGGTGTGACTCTACAAAGGTAGTACATGAAAATCAAATATACTCACCTCTATTTTTATTAGTTTTTCCAGCACTATGATGAGTATACAGAGTGATTATATATCTTATACACACATACATAATATATAATCACCATATCACTTTCAGATTACATAATGTTTTTTTAAAAGCTATCATGTAATTACAAAACAAAATCCCATCCTCAGATGAATACAATTATTTTCCCATAACATTTTATAAAGTCAATGAGTGCAGATGAATTTTACTTTTACATATGATTGTTCAACATATTCCATTTGACTTCAAATTCAACAATGAATGAAGCAAAACCTATTATTTTAAAAATTATATTATGAACCACAATATTTAAATATCTTCTGTCTTAACCTCATCATTCTTAAAGTCTTCTTCATTCTTCTGTTTGATTAGAAATTTCACTTCAGTATTAATTCAATTCATTCATATGCTTTAATAATAAATTGCACAAATATTTCAGATAAACTGCATAAAATAATAATTGTTAAATAACAGCAGAAGTGGAAAATTTTACCAAATGCAAAAATATGTATGCATTGACATATTTTTACAGAGTAATTATTAAGATGGATATCAAAACTACAATAGGAAATTTTTGTAGATGATCTGACAATAATAAATATGTACATATTTTCATACTTTGAAATTCTTATTTCATTTAAAGATTATATTTTATTTTGTATTAACAAAAACATATAAAAGAACATTCTAAAACTATTCCATAGAAATGAGATTTAATTCAGTATTTTTTAATTCAATAGGGGAAGATTTCTATTTTAATCAACAAATAGATAATAAATATATGATTTCTCTTATTTCTGAGTTATGGAGTATTACATTCTTTTACTTTTAAATTACTGTCTTTTGAATAATGACAATTCAATCACAGCACAAACAGAAATGAAAAATCAGCTAATAGAAGCATATCTGTAATGAAGTAACAAGTATCTATTAACAATGCTAACGAATTGTATGGTGAAATAATTTTATTGCATATATTATTAAATTTTTGGCTACAAAGCCAGCTTAAATAAATAAAATTATTTTAGCTAATGCGAGTTGTGTATTTGATAGATAGAAAAGAACCATACCATTGTACTTTAAAAATATACATATAAAAGAAGTACTTGTAGATAGCTCTTATGCCTTCTTTTAGAGAATACCTACATAAACTTAGTGTATCTGAATTATTTATTATAATATTTAAAATATGAAATGTATCCATTATATTTAGAAAAGCCTTAATTTAGAATTTAGATTTTTTTTTCCCCTTTCTGGAACAACAAACCGTGATTGACAAGAACAAAGCAGAGAAATAGCACTTCGCTGTGAGTTCTACTGGTAGACAGAATAACTGCTTGCTTTTCTCTTTACATACAGAAAAATACTTTAGCTACAATTGTATAAGGTATGAAAATAAAGCCAAAACCAGAATTTTTTTTGGAATAACAATCCAAATGGTTAATGCAAATGAAACTCTATTTGAAACAAATACAGTGCACTGGATTTTGTGATGTGGATTTTTTTTATGATGCATATATATTTATTAAGTGCAATTTTGTGTTTTTTTATTTAACTAAAAATCTGACCTCATTAGAAAGAGAAACTAAAGATATTTACATTTTAATATAAAATTTTTATAAAGATCAAATGAAAGCCTTGTCATTAAAAACAAACATTTGAAAGCAAATAGAATATCCAAGCAAACACACATCTACTTAGTTTAAATTTAGTATTAAGCCTACATGGGAAACTAAACAGCATCTGGAAATCTAACAATACATTTGATGTTAACAATATGAAAAAGACAAAAAAGTCATTATCTAAAAAACTGTCAGTTAACTTTATGAAATAAAATTTACCTACTTTTGCAGCTCATGTTTGTTGAAAGTATGACTATGTCATATGCATGCCAAAGAATGTAGAAATGTATTGATTTCATCATTTTTCATGATCAAGTATAGAAAAACCCATCCTTTATTGCTTTAAGTTTCCTATTTCCTACCCTCCCCACCTGTTCCTTCCAATTTCTCAGACTCTTCTTCAGTCCAGCACATCTTCTTTTTGAGATGAACCAAATAAGACTGCAACACAGAAACAGGCAAAATCACCACCACGCAGCTGAGGAGAAATAGGTTTTCTGCCTTTGGCCTATCCTTATATGTTAATAAAATCAGCTCATACATTCTGCCACCAAATTCAGCTTGGAAGTAATCCTCTGCTACTTAAGGCTGGATGAAAAGAGTGCTCATTGTGAATTATGTTGCATCCGTCACAATAACCTTCTTTATTCTGTCATGGACCTCCCCTTTGCCTGTGGCAATTACAGAAAATAGGTATGCCTTGAAGTATGAGATAGTGGTTTCTCAAAACAAAACAAAATTTGTGACACATAGACAATGCTCCCTAAGCAATATACTGAAGACAAGCATATGAGGCTTTTTGAAATGATTCTGATTTTTTAAGGACTCAAGTAAAATAATACATGTTAGAATGAGCAGGTGTACATATGGTTGCCATCGTTATTGCTAACATCAGTTACTGATGACAAGCACTGAATTGTAATTGTATTAAACATGAAATGCACACAACATATTTTCATATTGTATACTCTCTAATTAAATTATGTAATAAGACATCTGTTATAAATATATGGTATTTATTTAACATATAAAATTACAGTAAATCTTTTACATATTTAATTCTATTTCAGTATATCAGACTAACATTTGCACTAATTCTTAAAAGTAAAAAAGCAAAAAGTAATCTTTCCATGAACAGAGCTT
This sequence comes from Micronycteris hirsuta, assembly GCA_004026765.1. Lineage (NCBI taxonomy): Eukaryota > Metazoa > Chordata > Mammalia > Chiroptera > Phyllostomidae > Micronycteris > Micronycteris hirsuta. Next base: position 48,759 of record PVJI01007151.1, on the reverse strand, counting down.
ACCAAACATTTTGTTTAATTTAAAATCAATGTATTTGATTTACTTACTCTTACAAATCACTGAAATTACCTTGAAGCAGTTCAAGTTCACCTTTCTGGAATTAAATCTGTTAAATGACAGACATCATCTAATCATCTTCTTAAAAAGATATTTCAACGTTTTGGCTTACCAAGGTACAGTTACACCACTTCTACTCACAAATAAGTTACAAGGTCTTTTAAAGTAACAAAAGAAAAAACATAGTTGACAGAAAAGAAATCGCCCCTTCTAGGACCAAAAGGAAGTCACTGCTGATGAAGTAACATAAACGGCCATTATAACAGTTGCGTTAAAAAAGCATATAAATAATTTAAGCTAAGACAAAATTCATAAAGTCTGAAGAAAAAATTCTTGAGACTAAAAGGAAAACCTTTTGGCCCACTGCACAGGTTGGGCACAAAAGTGCTTGCTAAGCTATCTATTTCACACATGCAACGACAGAAGGTTCGATATTCATTCGATCGATGAGTGGAAAGGCACAATGGCAAAATCAGACAGACTTCTTTTCAAATACAGATCTCCAATGTCCCCCCACAGTCTACAGATGCACGGCTGGTGGTGTGGCTCAGACGGAGCAAGGGTTACATCAAGGCTGTTCTCTGGACCGTGCAAACAGTCTAGACCAATGACCTGCAGCATCATGCCCTTTGAAGAAGAGGCAAGTTCGGTCATGATGAAGAAAAATCCAGGCGTACCCCTTTTAACAATAGGGAGCAGCTCCAGGCTGCAAAGAGGTAAGCAGGGGTAAGAAGAAAAACGGCATCTGCTTCCATGGTTACAGGCCAACTATGAGAACCTTGCTTTTAAGGGAGTCTGTTCTCAGGCTCCCTCACGGGGTATGTCATGCATTATAAGCAAAGGCAGGTTGAGCTGAAATCCGCATAGTTATTTCAGAGTAAAATGATACGGAGCACATGGCTGGCAGAAAAAAAAGTCACATGACTATTATGAACCAGACTTGAGCTATTTCAGAATAGAATATTTTTTCCTTATACCAGTTTAAATAATGGCAGTATATTTGTATAAAGCAAACAGCAATGATAAACTTGATTTTCATTTCTCAGGCTCTTATGTGAGCAGAGGTCAAGGGTCAAGATAATACTCCCACCCCCAAGGAAGAACCATACAACTATTGTTCATATAGCTTTATTATGGATATCATTTAAAAATATTTCTTTTTCTTTTTTTTTTTTTTTGCCGGACTATAACATCGAATATATGTTCTTGTGAATCTCTTTTTTTTTGACCTGGTTCTATTTGATTTCCTGCCCTGGATTTTCTCGTGTTTGTGTTCATTATCGTGGTTAGATCCCTGAGGAGAGGTAGGAGGTTTGGGGAGAAACTTCTCTGGTGCCGCGCTACTGTTCTCTGAGAGACCTGGGTTTCCTATGACTTTTGCAATACAGTGATTCAAATTCGAGTCAAAGCCATTAAGCCTCTGGTGATAGCTCTGTTTCTGATTCATTCATTTCTATTTTACTCATTGCTTGATACATTAATGAGACTCCGTATGCAACTATGAAAGTTTTTACTTTTCTGTGAGCTGTTTAGTTACAAAGTTGAATCTTGCGGTATACTATACTCTATTATAAATACCTGATGCTTTATGAATAAAAATTTGACCAATAAAAAATGTAGCATATCTGTATTGTTAAGGATAGGTCTAGTAAAATAACCACACAAAATGTAGACATATGAATAATTAACATAGATGGATATTCCTCTAACAATATGCCATAACTAAATATTGGAAAAGTTCGTGTCTAGTTATCTTTCAAGGAAGTACAATTAAATAGAGATGTTCCATGTAATTTTTCCTTTGGGCAATTTTTGTTTGCAAGTATATTGTTAAATTTGGTGAATGACAAAGAAAAGGATGCTCCAAACAACTTTCATTATATTTATTTTTCAGAAGCTCTATATTTACTATAAATAAGCACCATATGGTCTTGTAGTATTTAGATATTAAAGGAGGGGAGGGGAGAGGATGCAAATAACTGTAATTGAACAATAAAGTAATTATTTAAAAAAATACTTACCTGAAGGAAAATTACCTTGTAGCTTTACAAAAGCAATTACGTATTGGTGACTGTGATAGGAAGAATTTTATGCTCTCAACTGAGAAATCAAACAATAATTTTCTGGTGTGTTCCTCCATACTGATTCTGTGTTTTTAGCTAGATTCCTCGGTAAATGTATACGTATGGTTTTCTTTCTTTCAATGTGTTGATACATATTTTCTATGCTTGCCTCCTATGGAAAGTATTTGAGGTAAAATCAATTATTTGTGTTGATATTTTAGTATTATAATAATTTATACACTATTATAAGCAATGAACATCTTAAAGCAGTCATGTTCTAGTTTCTTTGAATAATTACCTCCTGCTAAGATAATTTAACATCAGAGTTTCTTTGATGTAACAACAGATTATACTTGCCACCAAAGGTCAAATGCCAGTTATTTCTTCTATGGAAAATCTACCTGTCAATTCTCCAAAGGAAAACAAAACAAAAGCAAATGCACCACAGTTTACATATTGCACGGTAATTTGTGAGTTGTGGTTAAAAGGAAAACTGAGGCTATGGCATGAAATCTGTTACAAAAAAGATAGTTGGATTCTTGCAGGTTTTTTTCCCTTCAGTTAACATTTAGCCATTAATCCTGCTCTTTTGTTTTTCCAAACATACTCAGTTTTATGAATATTTATGTGTGAACATAAATTACACTAACTTGCCAAATGTGGATATAAAACACTTGGAGACATTCTCATAGAATCAGATTGGTAGTAAGTAAAATGCTATTACTTTAACACATTAATATGCAGACAATTAATGCTGAGTATTTAGAGGGAAAAATGACAGCTTCTTAGAAGCATTCTCTGTATGTGAGGGATTAAATAGCTGAGTAATATGTTTATATTGAACATAGTTTGCAACACAAACTCCATTCATATAACAAGATGTATTAGACTTAATTATTCCTCATTCTTATTTTAAAGTTTAAAGAATTAAACTTTAGAATAATTAGTGTATTTTGTTCTCCCCCATGCAAAATCAAAAAATAAAAAATAAAATAAAACTAAAATTCACCCTGCCTATGGAGCACATACTCTTATAAGTGAAATAAACCAACTGAAAAGTTCCATTGCCTAGTGCTTTGAATATAGTAGATGCTCAATAAATAGATCTCTTACAAATTAACAAACCTGTGATTGCACAAACTAAAGACCTACCTAAAAATAACCCAGTATCATGGAAGACAGGATCTCTCTATTTACTAATGTATCTTTTTAAATATCCTTTTCTTATGACCTTGCTACACAAATAAGTACTTTCTGTCAGTAACCTAAGATTGATGAATACCTACTATGTGCCAATTAAATTAGAACAATGTAGTAAATCTCTGGAGCCACATTTGAGGTTACTAGGTGTTCAAAGACAGCAAACAAGTCCAGGAGTTAAGTAAATATTAGAGGGATGCTATATTAAGCAAGTTAAACAGATTTCTTATACATACTTTTCAGGGCATTCAAACAGCTAATGTATATAGAGTATCCTAGTGTACCCTAAGAGGGGTACATATTAGACACTATTTTTAAATTTATTTAATCACTTTTTAAAAAATTCTCATTAAATTATATATGTATGTATGTAATCAACTTATTTCATAAAATATTTTTTAACTTCATCTGGCCTAATTTAAATGATGCACTGAAATGGGCTAAACCAGCTTGATATAACCAATTGTAACTATTACTTCCTAAACTCCATTTTTAAGAGACCTTATTTTCTTTGCCTGAAATAAGGTATGGCAGAAGTATTTTCACCACAGAAATCAGCAAATACTGCAAATAAGAGGGCCTTTTTTTTCTTTTTTTGAGAACCAGTTGTTAAACATTTACCAGCACACCATTGTCTAATTTCCTCTCTCAATCCATCTTTGTAAGTAAGTTATGGCCACTCAGAGGTCAATAAGTTCAGAAGTTTTCTATTCATCAACCTGTCTAAAACACAAAACTATTTAAATCAATTATGAAGATTAAACATAAAAGAGGGGGATGGCTATGGAAAATATTAGGTACTCTAATTTTTCTTTAGAGGTTTAGCATTTATATCAGGAAGTCATAGAGTTTATCTTTCTCTAATTTACCTGAATAAGCATCCATGTTTATTCCTTTTCTATCAAAACATTTATGTGCTTTGATATATTATCATCTAATAATTTCTAAGTGAATGCCTGAGAATGGCATTCTGAAAATTGCCAGACATCCTTTAGATGTGTCTCTCACTCAGACTCCCTTCGTTATCATTGAATTTTTACAAAACCGAGATGAGGTATCTTGAAGTAATGTATACTTTGTTTTGCCTGTCATTTAATTTCAGTCATTTAATCAGATGTATTAACCCACTTGACTGTTGGATAAGATTCTTAGGAGGAAACAAAAATGAAAAGTCTATTAATAAAGAACTTGAAATATACATTTCTGATAGATAAGCCACTTAATTTCCAATTAATCTTTTATTGTGAGTAGATTATAGGTAAACTCTCTAAATGTGGGTAGATAACAAGTATAGATATTTGACTAAATAAGAGATAGCTTAGAGTCATGAATGGTTTATTTTCTGGCCTCATTGCTTGAAGAAATGAGTTATTGGGTATCATGTTTTGAAGGGCCTCTAGGATCTGCTTTGTGACAATACATGGGATTATTTATATTACAGTGTTAATTTACATTCCCAAACACATACACCCAAAACACTTCAGCTTATAAGGCCCTCAAATTAGTTAATTAATCTGCATGTCTATTTTGGGGACAAGTATTGTGCTCTTCATTGGGAATTCAAACATGATTAATAGCTGGTCTCTGCTCCCGTGTGTCCCACAGTCGAGTGTGAGAAGAAAGCAGGGTAAGTGTGCTGCTGGTGTGAGAGAAAGCCATCTGAATCAAACCCTGCTTTACGTCTGATATACACCTCTATTGTGAATATCAAGAATTCTCCAAGTTCTAGCAGGTGCTGATGTATCACAGAGAGCTTCCTGTGCACAAATAAACTTACAGGCAGTACGGCCAGGGGGCAAGGACATGATTCCTAATACAGTCCTAAATAAAGCGTAAGTGGAGACATAAATGACAGAATCTAGCTATACATCCTATTTATAAACATAAGAAAGTATTTCCCATAAAGTCAAGATTCTTAAAGGCTACTCTGCCATTATCATAAAATAAACATAATTCTAATCCCAGTGTAAATTACCACAGGCATTCAACTAGAGGATATTTTGTGTATTGGTACATGTGAAATAGGTATTTGAATACTCATTGAATAACATGTTTTTTGTAGTTGAAAAAAATCATTTGAATATACTAATATCATACTTCTGAGACTTCTAAAGCCAATGAAAAGTTGCAAAAAGCTTTACTTTGTCAATATATCAGCCACATTGGATATAATGTACAATTTTAGCACTAGAAAATTCTCTATGCCACCAGATATGGAACTCTTCTTTCTTTCACACTTCGAAAATATGGCAACATCAAAATTTATACATGAACGTTTTTGAAATTACTTATTGTATGTAAAATATTCAATGGCAACACCTTTGAATTTTTATAATTTACAAGCATGATTTATAAATTATAAGCACTATTATCTTCTAGTTTTAGAAAGAAAAATAGTCCCTTATGATAGTTTTTTAAAAGTCTTTCATGTTTTGATAACACAAAATTGTTTTTAAAAATGTTTTATCTAGAACATTTAATTAATCTTAATTAGCCTAGCTCAACTCTCCTCCCTTTTGTAAGTATTTCCTTTCTCTTGGGGACGTTTTTTCTTTCTACTTTTCCTTCCCTCTTATCCAGTCACCATCTCTTTCTTTCTGTTTTATTTATATTTATGCTAAGGTTAAAGTAATAATGGTAACTAGATGGCAATGGGAAATTTAAAAATATATGCAGAAATTTTCACACCAGAAAGTTGTAATTGGATACATAACTCAGTCTGAATTTTCAACCGCTTTTAAGAGATACTTTTTCTTTACTTTAAAAAACTGTAAAATAAAGATAATGTCTCACTGTAGTGAAAGAGAAAATGAACTTGCTACTCTTCCCCATTTTTTATCTGAAACGTGAAGTATATATGTGTTTATAATAATCTAGGTCGAGGCTCCATTATTGCCTTGATTTCCAAAACTTATTGTTTATTGTTAGTAACATAAATCACCAAAAGCTATTTCCCTTAATTAGCATGTCACAATCTTCATATTTTCTGAGCATCAATTCTACCTTGCTAGTGTGTGTGTGTGTGTGTGTGTGTAAAATCCCCTGAAGTTAACATATGTTGAAATAAGCTCTTATTTTTATATATGGATGCCAACTAATGTGCTGCTGCTATATTATTTTGTGTTCCCTTTTGTATTATTTCTCAAGGAGATAATTAAATCCTTAATATACTGAACAAACTGCTAGATTAAATTTGTTTTCATTAAAAGCAGGCTCATTCCTTTAAACATTAGTTTTCTTTAAGAGTCACATTCATGGACCTAAACAATGTTCCTTTCTAATTCATGTTTATTACTGTAGAACATATACATTATATTATTTCATGATACTCATTCTTATTAAATAAGAGTAATGCCTATATGGTGGTTCTATTGATTTATATTTACATATCATATATCATGCTCTATCTATGAAGACAGATTTCTAATCACCTTTATAGCAGGTAAGTGGTTACCTAAGATTACTTCAGATCACCAAGGGGTACTGTTAATATTCAGATCTAATTTAGGTGTCTTGGGTAGAATTTGAGATTTTCTTTTTCTAAGGAGACCCCAGCCAGGGACAACGCTGCTGGTCTCAGGAGCAGAGTTAGAAGAATATCTAGGAGTGAGAGGGCTCCTAACAAGGAAATTTAAGTTTTGACTCTACTCCTGATTCTGATCTTGATGTAGAGACGCGTCCTCTTGATCTTGTTTCTTACCTTTAAAAAGGATGGAATCATGTTTCTCCTGCTTATTCACAGAACTGGTCTGTGGTTCACATTAAATTAATTAGGTAAGCTCTTTAATAACAAAAGAGCATGAGATGAGGAGGTACAAACAAGTATTTCCTCTTCTTCTTTGAATAATATGTTATTTTATACTAATAACTTCATTTCTGCCAGTGCCTGCCCATTTAGTTGACATGACAGACCCGGTTTTAAGGTTATCCTCCAAAAGTTCTTTCTTCATGTTCACACTCTTTTCTGTTCATTCATTCATTTATTCATTCAGCAGGTATTTATTGAGTAGCTACTGTGCACCATGCATTGCACCAGCCTCTGAAGATACAATGGACTCTTTCCACTTCTACTTGCTTTCATTCTCTCAAATAATTTCATTTATTGATTTTGCTCTATACTTCATCTCTCTCTAATCTTTCCTTCTGCTTTCAGTAGACTGTTGCAATGATTAATCTGAAGATTATATTTTTCTCTTTGAATCATTTTTTTCCAACTCCACAAATATGTCCTGATTTTTCACCACTTGGTTTATTATCTGCAAAAAAAGGAATATAAAATTGAAGAAATTGCAGAAGGGACATCCTTTTATCAAATCATTGGAATTCTTTCTGGGGATTAGACTATTAATAATTCCTCAAATTGTACAAGGTAGAATATGCCTGCAGAATGTGACTGGCATCATCAGACTTTAATGAATCTCATAGGAAGAAGAAAAACCACACCCGGTTCAAGAAATTCGCAAAAGAGTTACAGATGGCTACGTTGCAACAAAAAGAGATGAGAGGAACAGGGTAGATATCACAGGTGGAAAAATCACACCTCCCATTCTCTTTTCTTCTGTTCATGTTGAGTGGCTGGGACGAATGATCTGGCGTGGACAAAATGGTCTTAGAACTCTTTGAAAGACATGGGTGAGGTAAAGCTGGACATTCTCATTGGAGTCACGCTGTGATGGCCTTAAGCACTAGCTGCCAGAGTCTGTACTTAGTTTGGGGGTCATGAAATTTCTGAAAGTCAATGTTACTGTTGACCTTCCTGCCCTGAATTCAAAGTCAACCTTTAATTCAAGTCTGTGGAGTCTAAATGTGAGTCAAGTGAGCAGATTGGCAAACTCCAGGCAACCTTTGGCCAGTTTTCATTAAGGTGGCATAGCAATACCAGACACCATATAAATGGACTGTCTGAAGGCACCTGGCTAGGCATGCCTCCTTCATTAACTAGCTTGCCTGTTGATCTTAGAGAAGGCATTCACCTCTGTAAGTCTTAGGCTCTTTTTCTTAGTGATGGAAATAAACTGTGCCAATTTTCTAAGGTAATTGTAAGAGAGAAATATGGTAAATAAATTTGAAAGTGTAAACTTTGAAAGTATAAGGATTTGTGCTACTATAAGGGTTTCCTGATGAATTTTTTATTCCTTCTCATCCCTCTTCAGGGTAGAACACTGGAGATGGTGATCCTTTCTGCCACCATTTCCTTCCACTTTAAATCAAATGTCACCCTGTTACTATGTCATTTTAAGATTCAGCGTGCTCTTTCTGAGAATACATGTAGCAATTGATTTGTTTCACCTCTTCTTTTTTAAAACTCTAAGAATCATCTATGAAGCCGCTCCTTCTCATTTATCCCATAATGAATTTCTATTCATGAGCAGATTGTACTAATTACATTGTCATTCTGACCTTAGCTTAGATATCACTTCTTGAGATATCTCCAAGCCACTGGCCACTGCACCCCAGGGATCATTCAACATCCTTCTTTATTTGCTTTATGGCACTTTTCATTACCTGAAATTATGGTCTTTGTTTATTTGCTTGTATGTCACTGTAGTCAGTAAGATTTTATTAGTTCATTATGTGATAGTGTCATTGGAACTAAGGATGGGAACTGAACTAATGTGTGCCCTTAAGGAGACAGACAGCAATAAATATTGATGATAATAATATCTATCTATATGTATAAATGTCAGGTGGTAACAAGTGCTATAAAGAAAAATAAAGCAAGCTGCAGGATTAGAGAGGGAAGGTCATTAGGCCATTTTATGTCAGATGTTCAGGGCAGGGCCCCTGACTGTGCATGTGTTACATGACACTGACACCAGTGAGTGATGCCCACATTGTCCTGTCCTCAACAACCCTGCTCAGCTTCCATAGTTCCATGCTTAGGGCTTTTTTTTTTAGGGAGTCCATTCATCACACATTTGGTCTTTTTGTTTTCCTGTTGTCTTATTTTTCCCAGCATTACTGTCTTTTCCAAAGATCCCCACCTTCTCTGATATGCCTAAAGAAGGAGAACTTCGATTTTGTCATTTTCGCACCAGTGACGTTTCAGGCTTAATTTGCTGTGGGACCCACCTGTTGGTCTTTCTGGCAGCCCAGTATATCCATACAGCTTTTCTACAGTGCCGTACTTCAGATGGACCCCTTTTTTGTTTCCCATCAGCTTTCTTCACTGTCCACATTTCTCATCCATACACAGTAATTGCCAGTACAAGGGTATGGATGATCTTAGCCTCTGTCTCTCATGACAAAACTTTTTTCTTGGTGATTTTCCCTAATTATTCCATCCATACCCTCTGAGTCTCAGCCTTCTCTTCAGTTCTTGGCTGATGAGGTCATATTTATTTAAAGACCAGAGGGAAGTAAGGGAGAGACATATCTAGGGGGAAAATGTACAAAGCAGAAAGAACTGAAAGTGCAAAGGTCCTGAAGTAGGGGCGTAGTTGATATGTTCAAGGTTAAGCTTGGAACTAAGAGTAGCTGGAAGACAGTGAGCCAAGTGAGAGTGATAGGTCATGAGATGCAGAGGAGGTGGTAACCTTAGGAACTCTCATGTAGGCCTTTTAGTCTCTGTTAAAATCTGAGATTCTAATCCAAGTGAAATGTGGAGTCTAGGAAAGGCTTTGAGCTGAAGAGTGATGTCATCGGATTCAGGCCATTCTGGATGCCATGCGATGAAGACAGTATTAGCTGGGAAGAATGAAAGAAGGAAGAAGACCAGGTATGCTAGAACTCCATCTTACCAGCTTCCTGGACACCATTGCACACATCACTGCTTTCACGTGTCGTGCCACTTGAAATTAGCCATGGTGGGGAAGTTTATGCCATGGAAATTTGCAAAAGCTGTAAATCAGGGATTTCTTTTCTTTCTTTGTTTCTTTGTCTATATCCCTCTGTTGTCTTTCTCCTGCTCTCAGCTCTCCTTTTCTCTCTCTCTTTCCTTCCCTCCTTTTTTCTCAGTCCATACTTACTCTTTTCCTTCTTTCCTTCTGTCTTTGTTTACTTTTCTCCTCTCCTTTCTTCTTTTTCTTTCTTTTTACCACAATAAATGTTTACTTTTTATACATAAAGCTTTGATAAAATTTACCAGCACATCTCTGAGGAGCTCAGTCAAAGGTTGGTACCACAGTAAAAACGAAAAATCACTGCAGCTTAGATTAGACTAGGGTGGTAACTCTTAGTTACCACTTTCTAGGGTACTAGAAAGTGGTAAGATTCTGGAAGGTACCTCCAAAGGAAGCACGGAAAGGCTTTGCTGAATTATTAATTTTGTTAATTATATTTTATTGATCATGTTATTACAGTTGTCCCAATTTTCCCTGTTCATCCCCCTCTGCCCAGTACCCCATTCCCTCTAGCAATTCTCCCTTAGTTCATGCCCGTGGGCCATGCATATACGTTCTTGGTTGAGAAAATGATGCAAGAAGAGTGGCTTTCAGGTTTCTGACCTGAGTAACTGAAAGAATAGTTGATTGGGATGGCCTAAGAAGGAGCATTTTGGGGGTCAACTATCAAGAATCTGGATTTGAAGACATAAAGGTATAAATGCCCATTAGGTCTCTCCAGATGAAGACACCGTGTAGAAAGTTTGATATTTGAGTCTGGCACTCAGGAAAGGAGCCTGGATTAGAAATATCAGTTTGGGAATTAACTGCATAGAGAACAGTATGTCCCTGTTCTTCGTAATTTAAATGGAGACTAATTGCATATCAGTTTTTTTTTTCAAAGTTTTTATGCAGAGCAGATATGCAATGCCAATGCATAGCTATTGCATCTTATTGAGACTGCTGAGTCAGATGTTCTCCTGATACAATTTTTTATTATATAACTTCATTGACTAAAATTTTCTATGAATTGATTGAATCCCTATTTAGCCCAATTCATTTTTATATTTATGCTCTTGCTTCTTGAAACCAATCAGTTATAGGCATCACGTCTCTAAATCTTGTTCCAGGATCTGATATTGCCTGCATCAGAATTAAATGGGTGTATTTTTAATTGTAGAATTCTTCAATCAAATACTAAACCAATTAAATTATTAGTCCAGGGGCCCAGGAATCTGCATTTTAACAAATACTCGTTGCTAATAGTATGCACATGAAGATTTCATCACTCCTGCTATAGTATGTAAATAGAAAGTGTAGTCTTTTTAATCTTTTTTTTAGGTTCTCCCATTGCAAAAAAAAATTAATGGTTGTTTATATCATTTAACTTACTCACTAGTACTCTAGATTGTTTTGATTAGAATAGAATTAAGTCATGAAGATTTCTATCTAGCACACAAAACCAAAATTAATCATCCCTCTTTTTGTGCAAAAAGTGTAATTTTACAATGCACTGTAACTTTAGGACATACTGTTCAAACAGAAAAACTCAGTTTTAATTGTAGAATTTCTGTGATAATTTTGAAAGTTTGCTAAATATTTCTGATTCTCCTCTGTTTTGGAAACATGATAGAACTGTGTTGTATTTCCTAGTCCCCTTGTGAGTAGGGGTCAGAAAAGGAGCAGAGGTCAATTAGTGTTGTACCTGAGGTCAGAACATTTAATTGACCGTGTTCTTTCATCTTTCTCATACCTTCCCCGTGACTGAGATGGAGGCTGCCCTGTTTACCCTGCTTACCTGAGTTATGATTAGCAGAGTTCCTTTGTCAACCAATAGTGCCCATTGAGTGTAAGCATGAAATGCACCTTTGTAATTTTAAGCCACTAAGATGACATTTGGTTATTATTGCAGTACAATCTTCTTTCTCCAGCAAAACTAAGTTATTTGGACCCGAGTTATTTCTCATTCAACTGGCTGATATTGTGAACTGATCAAAGTTAATCTGTTCTTTCCACAATTGTCAGACTTGTGTTAATATTTTAATCTTTGACAAAAAGAAATAGTTTGGAACTATATGTGTCTTCTTTTACAACTTTGTTACCAGATAGTTGCTTAAAGGATAAACAAACAAAACAAAACAAAAAAGCCCAAATAAGTTATAGATTCATTTCTGTAAACATCCAAACTTTTGCTAACAGTTACAAAATCCATCAAACAGCCCATTCCAAACATCTGGGGGTAGTCTCTGTTCTCTGTCCTTTGTGTCATGCCATCTGGCACCTTGTAGGAAAGGTTTACTGCTGAGAAAATGTATCAGTATTCTGGCAGCAAAAGCAAGTCTTCCAATAGTAGCAGGCAATGGAACTGCTTTATAAGTTGAGCGATGGGAAATAAATGAAATAGAATTCTAGATCTGTGGTGCCAAAGAGGTTGTTAGCCTCTTAACCTTGTACTGATATTTTTATACCTTTGTTCACACAATAGTGAGATGATTACTTAGTATTTCTAGCCAATCACATATCTTGATCACCACTTGTCTCACCAATGAAAATTGTTACAATCCATTGTAAATTATTAGGCTCCCACATGTAGTTTCACAGAGCAATATTTGGAAATTTGAAACATTTGTCACAGTTGCCCTGTAGTGAAAAATATTCTTAGGAAACTTCAAATCTTAACCATCTTAGAGAGCAGATCTTGGCTAGAATTTTCCAAATGTTAATGAATTTTTTCTAGTTTGTAAATTAAAGATAATCTAATGTACTTCATACTATACTTACTGGAGCATTATAAAGTAAATTGCATATACTAACAGAATTAATTATGGAATTTTGTTCATTTCCCTTTATGTTCTACTAGGAGTACAAACACCATAAATCTGACCAGAAGCTTATAGCATTTTACTTAACAGATACAGATGTATTAATCCTTGATTTTTATTAGCTTACTTTAGGATTTGTTCTCAATATTTCTCTAGTTCATCAAGAACTATTCATAGTTAATTAACCAAACAAACATAAAATTAAACTGTTTATATACAATGTAATGTTTGTTAAACAAACAAACAAAAAATAGACTACATTGGGTTAAAATGAAAATCTGGAAACATTGGGTTTTAAGATTAGATTCCTCTGTTCTCTTTCTGCATATTCATGGTCTGGGAGGGGGACCAGCTTTCCTTAATGTTTTAGTTTCCAAATGTTTTGCCAACTATGAATGAACTAGGTCAACGAAGGAAAACATTCTTTCCACAGCCTACATGAATATTCTCCTGTTTGAAAAACTAGACCGGCCCATCAATCATTTTGGTAATAGGTTCTCACAGTGCTGGAATATGACTGTAAACCTCATCAGGAAGCATGCGCTTTCCAAAATCTTCGCCTCCTTTCAAATTATTTTAGTTACTTTTATGAATAAATAGTTTTTGAAATCTGTGCCTGCTAATGAAATTGATAAGGAAAGTAATTGTAAATACAGTATACAAAATTGCATTTTAAAACATCTCTAAAAAACTAGGAATAGTATTTTAAGTATTAAAAGTTTAAACAGTAGACTTATTTTATGGGGTATTTTAGTATTAATATTATAAAGTAAAGCAGTATTTAAAAATGTAGCTTTCTGATAATAATTCCCTGAGATTCAAAAAAACCATTTCTTTATAAAATTAGAACTATTATACAAATTAATTCGTGGTGATTTGTTTGTTTGTCCATATGACAATCTTTTGTCTCTAAAATATGTATGGTATTTTAAAACAACTATAACAATAAAATTGCAAGAGCACATTTTGACTTCAAATTCAATTTATGTGAACTAAATTTTGACCGGACTTATTAATTTTTATTTTTAAAGTTGTACATTTCCAAATTTAGAAAGCACTCCTACAATGAATTGGGGTGATTACTCCTAGCAATTGATTTTATTATTGTGCAGTGGTTTTTAGGGGATCCAAGAGAATGAGAGAAGACAACTCCAAATGGCAGAATGTAAAGTAAAATACTTAAACTTTTTAGACATCCCATTTTAATAAGAATATTTTGATTATAAGATTTTTTGAATGAATGTAAAATGAACATTGTATGTTAGTTCATTGAATGTTTTAGCTTTTGCTTTATTGAGGTATAATTGGTACGTAAAATTATACGTTATTTAAAGTGTACATCATGGTGATTTGATATGTATATGCGTTGTGAAAGGGTGCCCCCACCTAGTTAATTAACATACCCATCACCTCCATATTTAACTTTGTGTGTCTGTGTGTGTGTGTGTGTGAACAATTAAGTTCCAATCTCTTCGTAAAGTTCATGGAAACTTTTGATGATGACCACGTTTTGGTTTATCTATTTTCTTCCCCCAGTAGATGCAGCTTCTCTTTGCCAGGAAGCGGGCTAGGGCAGTGCTATCCAAAGGACACTCCACTGGGCAGGCCCTTCCAATACCAATCAGAAAACAAAAAGTATGAAAACTGAGAGCAAGCAATTAGAAAATTTTATAAAACTTTGACACAGTTATTCTGTGTCTGTTCACTCAAATAATACAATAGTTCTTTAATTATTTTCTAGTTACTCATTTTCATTGTCTGTGACTATTTGAGAAAAACAAAAGTCTGGCTGTTCTGCACAATTAGTTTGAGATGAACTGTGCTAGCGCTTTCAGAGTTTTAACCAAGATATTATGGGGCACATCTGATCAATATTAAAATGTATTTTTGCACTCTTTGAAACACCAAGACTACAACAAGTTTGCATATATTCTCCAAATAACTTATATTTTGATTAATAAACTTCTCCCTCTCTTTAAGATAGTTATTAAATATTTATGTGAAAACACTCCAAATGCGAGAAGTCACATTTAAACACTAGGTAGAATTTCAATAGAGCTGCATTTATAAAATTCTATTATCAGTTTAATATAAACCCATTTTTTATCCTCTCTGCTATGCTCTAACTTTTGTAGTCTGGCATTTGTGTGTGTTGCTCTTTAAATATTTATTAGAAAAGAACTTAATAAAATATGAATTTATCAAACCAAGATGTGATTTCTCATGAAAATCTTGAATTTCTGCATTTAGACATACGCATCTTGTATTTGATCAAGAAAAATATTTTTAAAATCCTTAAAAATGAACTAATGAAATTACTTATTGACAATTATGCTAAGTATCTTACATTAGCAACCACCTGTCTATTTTCAAACTCATATCAGTGAAGATTATTCATCATTGCTGATTCTTAGAGCTATGGGTAAGAGGTATGCAAACAAGACTGCCTTCAACCTTGGGAAGCAAGCAAAATGAAATTTAAACATAGACATCAACAGAGAAAAGTTTTCTCTAATGTGTCACTAAATCAGTGCTCCCTATATTAAAACCAGCAATTCACAAACCCTCACACACAAAGAGTCATTGTTTGCTGTGCATTTGGCAAGCTGGCAGTTGCTTTATCAATGTATTATTAAATTGCCATTACTGCCATCTAGTGGGAAGACATAACCCATGTCACTATGTCAGGGATAGTATCTAAAGCCCTAAAGTACCAGGAGAAAAGGGAAAACCACCATTTGTGTGTCTTAAGTAAAATAGCAGACTGAAAGACATGATATCATGGACATTGAAACCTAATAGATAACTATTCATTTAATAAGTTAAAGAGGCTTGTGGGGAGATAAGAGGGTAGGAGGAGGTTCATACCTCTATAAGATTGCTTTTGTGTATAATCAAAATTACATCTAAGATATTGTTTCTCGCTGAACACAGTGAGGTCACCTGAATCAGAGCATTGGTACACTTTTTTTTTTTTTTACCTGCTGGCATGTAATTAATTGTTTTGCATATGCTTTTTAAGTCTAAAGAATCAAGATAGCACAGTTCTTCTCAAACTTTAGGGTACATAGGAATCACTTGACAATCTGTTGATAATGCAGATTCAGCCTCAGTATATCCATGCCAGAGATTCCTCATTTCTGACACCCCTCAGGTGATGCCCGCGTTGTTCTTCATGTTCAGGTCAGACTTTAAGTGAGGAGAGCCTTTGAGTAGCTTATCAAAGGGAAGGGGCTCAAAAATGACGTGAAACCCCACAGAGTGCAAATCTCTGTATGTTATCTTGTTATAATGTATACAGAAGTTTATTCAATGGCCTGTAGGGTCAAATTGCCAAATACATTACTTGGCTTTGTTGCTTATTATGCCTGTAACCTTGGACAAGATGCGTAACACGTCTATGCTTCGGTTTCATCATCTGTAATGAAAACAGCAGTCATATTATTATGCCGTGGTTCTTATGAGGAATAAATGGGATTTCAATACAAATCTCATAATGAGCCATACAAAATGACACTTTTTATAGATTAAAAACAAGCATTTGCAATGTCATAGAGTTAAAACTAAATGTGTAAACTGTGTGGTATAACATCCAGCACCCAGCAGCCAATAAATGTCAGTGTCATTGACACATGTCCCAGAGTGAAGACACAGAACCTGTGACTGTACTCCCAACCTATGAAGTTTCATTCAATCAACAAAAGAATTTTGAAGTTTCCGTAGAAGAAGCCTGATGTAAATTTGTGAAAGGCATTTCCTTGAGGTTTTGATGGATCAAGTAAGCAATTTGTGAATTATTCTGTAAAGAAATCCAATTAGGTGTGGGAAACAGGAAGAATTACACTAGGTAAAGAAATATTGGGTTGATGCAGTTTTGCCTTTTTGCATTACCAGGAACCAAGCCCAGAATGAAAGGATAAATGCATTCATTTTTAGAGCAGTCTTCTAGAGCAGGTTTTTAGATTCACAGAAAAATTGAGGAAGGTACCGAGATTCCCCACATACTCACTGCCCCCACACAGGCATAGCTGCCCCAGCGATCAACATCGCCGCTAGCACAGAACACATTTTACAATAGATGAGCCTACGTTGGCACTTCATTGTCCCTCAAAGCCTACAGTTTACTGTAGCATTCATTCTTGGCGTTGTACCTTCTATGGTTTAAACAAATGTGTAACGACATATATCCACTATTATAGCATCATTCAGAATAGTGTCACTGCCCTTCTGTGCTCCGCTTATGTGCTCCCCCCTCTCCCTTAACCCCTGGCAACCACTGATCCTGTCTTCATAGCCTTGCCTTTTCCAAAATGTCATATAGTTGGATCACACAATATGTAGTCTTTTCTGATTGGCTTATTTCACCCAGTAACCTACATTTAATGTTCTTCCATGTCTTTTCATGGCTTAAAACCTCATTTCTTTTTAGCACTGAATAATATTCCATTGTATGGATATATAACTTTTGGATTGATGAAGCTGGATGATGTATTTTTATACAGCATCAAATTCATGTCTTGCAGTAGCACATACAAAGTATGAGAACATAAGAGAGCAAAGATTCTAGATAAATGTATTAATGTAAGCATATTCTGGGGAAAAATAAGCCAGGAAAATATCTAAAGATTTCCTTTATTTGAGCAAACTGCATTTCATGTATTTGAATTCTCTGTCATATCTTTTTTATGCTGTATTTTACATGATTAAATAAGCTGTTACATTCTTTAGTTATATGCTGAATTACAAAAATGTGTGATAAGTTATTCATATTTATAAAATTTTGCTTCAAAGAAAAGGAAGACTATAGCATTGTGATTGGGTGAAAGGATGATAAAACTTACCAGTTGGAAGAAAAACATTCTGCTTTCTTTTGAGTGAAGTTAGTGCCTTTCCTTATGTAAATAGATATTTCCTAATTTTGACCCTTGGGTTTTAAGCTTTGCCTGAAGTGTACTTATCTTTCCTTTAATAAAGCATTGTTGGTGAACTGCAGAAAACCACATAAAGAATTACAAAAATCTAAAATGTTAAATTATGGGTTAGAGTCAAAGTAAGATGTTATTGACTTAAAGTGAAGTTAAGGGATTTTGTACATGCTATAAAGTGAGAGAGAACATATTTTAATTTTCTTTTTGAAAATTCCTCCTTTTTCTAAAATTTGAGAATTTCTAATCTTCTCAACCATTTAAGGTATATAAGAGATGAGTTATAAACTCTTCTCATAATGAAAGTAATTTTTTACTATATTTTTAAAGAATAATATTCTGAGTTGTAGGACTAATGGCAAACGAATGTAAGCCAGTATAATCTATTCAGGGCAGGCAGAACAATGCAAGTAAATTATTAAATTATCTTTATTGGGCGATAACATTCAAGCTGATGGTGTATGAGGAGACTAAGAAATTATTGAATTCTATTCCCCCAAGATGCAATACCCATGTTTTGTTGTAGCAAAAAAAGCTAATATTCTGGGTACAAGCACAAAAGAGTTGAAAGCAGGAACTTGAACAGGTATTTGTTTACCTGTAGTCATGTTCATAGCATCATTTTTCACCTTAGCGAAAAGGTAGAAGCAACCCACATGTTCATCAAAGGATGAATGGAGAAACAAAATGTGGTATATACATACATTGGAATATTCAGTCTCAGAAAGAAATGAAATTCATACATAACACAGCGTGGATGTTCCTTAAAGGCATTAAGCTAGTTGGAATAAGCCAGACAAAAAGAGCAGATATTGGATGATTCCCAGCATATGAAGTATCTAGAATAGTCAAATACAGTAAGACAGGAAGTACAACAGTGATTACCAATAGCTGGAGGAAGGGGAAATGGAGATTTACTCTTTGGTGGGTACATAGTTTCAGTTTGCAATGATGAAAAAGTTCTGGAGTTGCCTGGCTGGTGTAGTTCAGTGGATTGAGTGTGGGCCTGCAAAACAAAGGGTCACTGGTTCGATTCCCAGTCAGGGCACATGCCTGGGTTGCAGACCAGGTCCGCAGTAGGGGTTGTGTGAGAGGCAACTACACATTGATGTTTCTCTCCCTCTCTATCTCTCTCCCTTCCCTTCTCTCTAAAAATAAATAAATAAAATTTTTAAAAAATTAATTTAAAAAAAGGAAGTTCTGAAGATGGACAGTGGTGGCGGCTGCACAATAATGTGAATGTGCTTTTAATGTCACTGAAGTATACACTTAAAATAGTTAAAATGACAAACTGTATGAGATTATGCACATTAAAAAACTCTAAAAAAAAAACAATAAACAAGCTCCAGGCATCATATGAAGTTTTTGTTTTCTTTTGGTTTTTTTGGGAACTGAACAGTCAAACAAAAATAGTCTGTCCTCATACCTGACACCTAAATTCCAGTGGGATTTACGTGTGCCGAATGTTAAGAAAGTTTTTAAAAATGAAAGTGATTTAGTAAAGTTACTATTAGCATATCTATGAAGTTCAAGGCTATTCTCTCTGATGTAATAAAGAATAAGAGAGAATTTTATCACAAAAAAGGTGGGAAATACAGCAAGAAAAACATCTCCATGCATTCCCCTCTGGCAATGTTAATTAGCACTCAGCGTCTTAGGTCCCTCTATAAAACTGGTAATTCTCAGACCTGCAGTGTGTTCTCAGTCATGGGCGCTTATTATTGTGTTTTCTACTGTTGTGACTGATGTTTGAGCTTTCAAGATGTAGAGATATAAACTGGATATAAATAAGAAGTTCAACTAAACACTGTAGTATAAAAATATAGAGTTGGGAGTCATAAAGATGAGTTTCAGAGCCAGTATGCAAATATGTCTATACCCATTAAACACAAGTGTAAGTACCAGAGGGCTCCTCCTCCCCTTAAGCCCTCTCCTACTATCAGGCAAAGAGAATTGATAGTATCACAAAATATCCCACATAGGCATTTTTAGCTGACTAAGCACTTTCATATGTGACTTCATTTTATCTTCATATCAATCCCTCTGAAATTCCTATGACAAATGTTACTTAAAAAATTTCCAAACTAATGTAGAGACTGTGACCGGCTAATCACTGACTTAGAGTGAAAATTGAGCATCGGGTCTTCCAACTCCAAGTCCAATCTCTCCCTTTATGTCCAGCTGCATGTTCTACAGTAGGGGAAACAAAGTATTGAAACCTTGTGTTTTCATCACACTGCATTCGTAGTCCGTGAGCTTATTCAAGAACAAAATGGTGGCAAAGAATATATGAATCTGCAGCTTACAGTGTATTTACACAAATATGCTTGGATATAGGTGCTCAGATCAATAGAAAGTCAGACTTTTCTGTAGCAGCCTTAATTTTGACTATTCCAAGGGGCAGATGTTCTAAATTTCTGCAGAAATGAAGATAGAATGAGTCATATTCCTAAATCTTAAATAGTGTCAGTAATGAAGCCGGTAGCAAGAGTCGAACTGCAAACCTCTTACGGTGCCACAAAGGAGAGACAGCCGTGTTAACATAATTTTGAGTATCTCCTTTTAAACTGTTTTCTGTGCATATATTTTTTCCTTCGTAGAAATTTGTTTACACGGTACATGCATTGCCCTCCCTCCTATTCCAGATTGTTCAAACTTAGTAGATTCCCCCCACCCCCTTTTTTTTTTCTCTTCACCAAGGTTTTACTTCGTGGAGGCTCAGGCAGATATTTAGGCTCACAGCTCCTAAAATGACTCATGTTTGGTCAGCGCCCTGGACTGCAGCGCCAATCATCAGCATTACTTCACTTTCAAAAACAGACTGCTTTGGTTTTATGTGGGAACATTGTATAACCGGATTGCTGTGTTAACATAATATGCTAGTGTGCCATGGTTTAAAGACCACATTTATTGTGTAAAAGTTTATTTTGTTTTCATACTTCATTATAGGTTAGAATTTTTTTTCCATACTGCTGTATAAAGGGCATGTAATTTGTTATGTTAATTGCTACATGCCACCTTAAAGTTTATTATTCCACTAAAGGAAATGGCAGCTTTGTTCTTTAAAAAGGCGTAAAAAAAATGCAATGACTTAACTTGCTTTTAGAGTACTCTTACTTTCTAGATAGATGCTGTAGAAAACCTGAATGTGTGTGGAAAACCTTGTGTTGGGTAACGACTCCAGGGACCAGAACAGCTGGCTGCCTGAGATGTGTAGTTACCTGAAAATTGAACAAAAATTGCCCTTGAAACTTAGAGTAAATTTAAAACAGCCACGTAGATCATCAACCACCTGTGTAGCTGATGCCAGAAAGAAAAAAAAAAAGAATAAAAGATAACCTTAAAAAATGGATTTTAAGTAAGATCTTAAGGAGTAAAACATACAAGCAAAATTTAGTTTTTAAGATTACTGATGTAAAACACAGCTAGTTTGCTAATTCTGTGGCACTGAGACAATACCAAGGGTTAAGGAAAATGTTGCCAAATAGATTTGTAAATAATATATTTGTTATGTGAATGGTAAATGTTTATTGTAAAACAATGAAAAATGCAGATAAATAATAGAGAAATTATGCCTAATCCCTGTTTTGGATATAACCTATGTCCACTTTGATATATAACCTTTCATACATTTTTCTACATATATATTCACATACATCAATTAGCCCATATCGTTTGCATTCTTTTGTTATTTTAACATATTACAACTTTTCATATTAAAATAAGTTTTGAGAATTGTGAGTATTATTTTTTAATAAAAAAGCAATGGACTTAATATGGACAAGGTTAGCTCTTTCCTATTGCTTTTCACAAAATATCTATTTGGAAATTATAGGATACTACATTCCAACTTACTGTTGATTTTTCGGTAACTCCACAGAAGCTCCTAGTGTTCAGTCTAAGTGATTATGTCTGTAAGCCATGAGCATGGCGCCTGTGTTTAAACCATGAAGTCTTGAGCGCATTCTAAAACCACTATGGACAGATGAGATTCGGGATGCTGGGGAGCTGAGAATAAGCTGGGGTACAGAATGGCCAGTTTCAGAAGCAAGTGCACGGGAATCAAGAAATGCTTCAGTGTAGGGAAGTTGAGTGTGGCAAAGGTATCAACAATTGGAGAAGCATGAGTTCTCAGGATGAGCAATGTATCTATAAACTAAGGACCCTATTCCAAGAGACGGTGAAATTGATATGGATCATCACAATATATTTTAAAAGTCCTTGACACACATTACTTCTACTAATATTTATTGAACACGGGCTTCTTTTATATACTGTTGTTAGCTTCAAACAGCTTATAATCTACATAGTGTCATAAGAAATGATGGTCAAGTGATGTAGTACTAGGCAGTATGGAAGTCATGTCGTCCAAGAATAAGCTACATAGGAATTCATGTAGTCAAAAAGTTACTTCTGCCCTGGCTTGTGTGGCTCGGTGGTTGAGTGCTGACCTTGAAATCAAAGGGTTGCCAGTTCGATTCCCAGTCAGGGCACATGCCTGGGTTGCGGGCCAGGCCCCTAGTGGGGGGCGCATGAGAAGCAACCACACATTGATGTTTCTCTCCTTCTCTTTCTCTCTCCATTCCCCTCTCTAAAAAATAAATAAATAAAATTTTTTAAAAAGTTACTTCTGACCCGGTGATCTAGAAATTTATGATGATAATAACATATTAATCAGTACTTTAATTTTATTCTCACAATGCTATGAGGTAAGTTATTATCAGGAAAATAATGTGTATGGTCCTTTACTGTCTTAAAGCCAAACTGTCTGGGATTGAATCCCGGTCACTTACTATTGTGGCTTTTGGCAATTTATTTAACTCTCTGTATTTCAGTTTCTTATCTATAGAAAAGAAATAATGATTGTATCTGTCTCCTAGAGTTGTTGTAAAGGCTAAATGTGTTAATAGACATAAAGTACTTACAACTAACTAATAATAATGTAGTTGTTACTATTAGTTTCATTTTTCACGCTGAAGAAACTAAGATTTGGACAATTTTGGTAATATATCCAAGTTATGCAGGGAGTAAATGGTGTAGCTGGGGATCAAGTCTCACTCTGCCCGCTCCTGAATCTGAGTTCTTATTTTGTTACTTTGATGTTTCAAAATTTAAGCCTGAGAAAGTTAAAGATTTAATTCAGATCACGGCTGACTAAATTCATGAGTGAAATAGGGCAGAGATTAGGAAAGGTGTTTTTTGTTTTGTTTTGTGTCTTTTTTGCTGTTGTTTTTGGAAGGAGGAAAGGTTTAATTTAAAATGTCTTGACTTTTTTTAGGGTAAAACATGTGACTGTTAGCTGGAAATCTTGTACTAGAACTCAGGATTAGGAGTGGAAATTGAGATGAGGGAGACATATACCTTTACAGAGTTAACAGTGAATGCTGTGAGTAGATAAGATTGGCAGAGAGATAATATTTTTAAAAAACAAAAAAATAAAAACAAAAGCCAAGGTCAGAAGTCATTGCCTTATTAACCAGGGAGAAGAGGAGCTACTGGAGAGCTCAGCCGGAGACAATGCTAGCCTATGATCACGGAAGAACAAGTCCGAAAATTTCAACACCACTAGATGCAGGCTCCCAGGTCTGTGGGTGCAGAGGAAAGACGTCAGTCTGTTGATCCTGAAGTTGCTCTTGAAATACAGGCCTCAGGGGTTTTGAAGAGTCTGCCATAATATTGAGGGGGTGAAGGGGGTACATAGAGAGATGTGGGGTAGGAAGAGTACTATTTTTAGAGCATTCAAATATACCAAGTTCCTCTTTATTATGTTCAGTAACTGTTCCGTAAGGTATTTTTCCAGGATTATCTTGAGCCTTGTAAGAGTCATCTGAATTGCAGGGTGAGAGTTGGTTTCATAGGGACATTTAGAGAGAAAAGCGCTGTCCTAGAGCCACCGCGTTTCCTCTCCAAAATGGGATTTTGAAACAAAGGAACATGCACAGAAAGTTTTATGACCCACACTTTTACAATACTAACCTCCTAAGACTATTCAAATTCAAATTGATAAAAATTAAATAAAAAATAGAACTAAATTTCTCAGTTGTACTCCACATTTCAAATGTTCAATTGCCACATGGGGCTTTTGATTATTGTACTGGATGGTGTTTTTTTTCCTTTGTATTGAATTTCTTGGCATGACACTGGTTGACAAAATTATACAGGTTTTAGGTACACAGTTCTACATCATGTCATCTGTACACTGTATTGTGTGTTCAGCACCCCATGTAAAGTCTCCTTTTATCGTCCCTCCCTTCTCCCCCCTTCCCCCTCCCCTCTGCAATCACCACCCTGCTGTCAGTGACCATGAGTTTTATTTCTTTTTTTTTCTTTTTTGTTCAATCTATCGCCCCACCCCTACCCCGATAGTTGTCAGCCTGCTCTCTATCTATCAATAAGTCTCTGTTTTGCTTGTTAGTTCATTTTGGTCTCTAGATTCCACATATGAGTGAAATCATATGGTATTTATCTTTTTCTGACTGGCTTATTTCACTTAGCATATTACTCTCCAGGCTGATTAGTACTGTCACAAAGGGAAAGATTTCCTTCTTTTTTATAGCTGAGTAATATTCATTGTGTAAATGCACCATGGCTGTTTTATCCACTCATCTACTGATGGACATTTGGGCTGCTTCCAAATCTTGGCTATTGTAAATGATGCTGCAATAAACATAAGGGTACATACATTCTTTTGAATTAGTGTTTCCAGCCTCTTTAGATATATTCCCAGAAATGAAGTGCTGGGTCATAATTCACAGTGTTAGTTGTAGAATATTTTCATCGTTCTGGAAAAATCTACTAGAAAAAGTTACACTAGGTGACGTATGTCTTAAGATTTCTGTGGGTTTTTTTATTTATTATTGTTCAGTTACATAACAGTCATATGACTAGTTTTTACATTTCGGATATTTACAACCATGTAAATAGCAATGATAAATAATAATCAGCAATAGCAATTTTTGTCACATCCCGTTTCACTAATGATTCATCTCATCTATGACCAAAAATTTTTATCTCATTTATTTCAGACATAAAATTTTAACTATTAACAAACATTTTTATTTTATATCATAGGCACAAGATTATAACCTATCAATAACTTGATCAGTTTATCAGTATAATATGGAAATCATATTTAAAAGCTAAATATTACCTCAGAAATAAAATCTCTCAGAGAATATAAGAATATTTCTTTATGAATTATTACATGAAAAATTCCTCATTTGAATTTTATAATTACTATTTTTTATTCCATTTGAAAGTGAAAGAAATGTCTCATGTAGGTATTAGCTAGAATTTCTACATGATAAATATACTTTTTTATTTAATAAACATTGATATGCATTGAGGGAGAAAAAATTCAGCTTATCAAAGTGATATTTAAAAATGACATCGATTAATGTCACAAGAGGTGCCCCTTGTAACTACTATGGTACTTGCAGTTAGTATTGTGTTGAAGGCACACCATCTGCACTTAACTGGTGCTTAGTTTTCCAATATGAAAAATGCTGTCAAAATATTATTCCTTGACATGTTACTTGATGACCTCCATATTCTTACTGGTGTATTTTCTGTCTCGTACACAGTACAAATGATGTTTTTTGCATGTATTTTTAAGAAACTGAAGAAATATAGTAAGGCAGTTTTTACTCAGACATGGATTTAATTTTTAACATGCATCATTTCAGAGGAAAGTGAAGGGCTTCTATGTGTGTATGCTATATGGTATTTGTCTTTTCTTAGTCAAGTATTTCCAAATATGATCTACCATAAATTTCTTATTATTTATTGCTTCTGTGTATTAGAGACACCTGGCCATTATTTATTTTTCTCCAAAATTTTGACTTCCATTCTCATGTGGAAAGAGCTGAAAAGTTGATTTTCCTTTTAGTATTTATATTGACATTAAAAACATGGCAAATTTTACCCCGGCTGGGTGGATTAGTTGGTTGGACCATCCTCTTGTATATCAAAAAGCTGTGGGTTCGATCCCTAGTCAGGGTACAGACCTGTGCTCTGGTTGCCAGTTCAATCCCCTGTTGGGTCACATATGAGAGACAACCAATCGATATTTCTCTCACATCAATATTTTTTTTTCACTCTCTCTCTCCCCTCCTCTCTTTCTAAAAATCAATAAACATTTCCTCAGGTGAGGATTAAATATGCATATGGCAGATTGTGAATATTCTGCTTGGGGAGCAGTTTATAATAAATTAAACTGAATTTTCCCTCCTAGAAATGATGGTAAGTTGATATTCTACTTGTGTTAGTCTTTTAAAATTTTTTTACAGAAACTTATAACAAATATTAAATAAAATTAATTCTACTGTCAACTAAGGGATAGGGATAAACCTGCTAATGTGTGTTTATTTTTATTTTTGTAGGCCTTAGCTAAGGAGTGAAAGACAAGCAAATAGGATAGTTAAACAGTAGCAGTATTAATATTCTGTACCAGCAGAGTAAGCTACAGTTTTGGAGGGAAACATCTAATTCTAGAACACAAAAAGGAAGCTAGAAAGCGGTTGAAATTATTTTTAAGTTTATTTTTATATATTAACTTCTGGGTTAAATTTATCAATTATTTGGCTATAACCAATGCTTAGAACGATTCTTCATTGTTGGCAACCATTTCCTACGGGCATCATTGCAAGTCACTTTGTATCTGTCCGATGGATTCAAGGAAGTATGTAGAGACCGATGGTGTTTGGATTCAGGAGCCTGAAGCTGAAGGCAGATTTCAGTTCTTCAAGATTAGCAATGGATTATCTATTTGGGGAGCTTGGAATTTTATATTTTAATTCATATTTTAAAATAAATCCCTCCCTTAGATGATCCCAGACTCTTGGATCAGTCAGGTTCTGTCACCATCTTGGTGCTTTGAGTTGTTTTGCTTAATTACGCATGTTCAAAAATCAAGGAGTAACTATGCTGCACAGTTGAAAATTTTATTTTGGCCTTCTTCTTCCTTCAGCTATCACCTGATTAACTCATCAATCTTCCCTCTTCCATGCTCCTTATATATTATGTTACCCCCGCTAGTGTTCTATCATTGTGGCTTTAACATCAGACAAACTCAATTTCAGATGTTTGATGTTGAAACTTAAACTTTAATTTAGAATCACAGGAGGTATGTTTAAAAGAAACATATTAGGTTTTCCTTTTAAGAGAAGACACCTCTTCATCCAATTTTGACGTTGTTACTTGTCTTTTCTGTCTTCTACTTGTCTATGTCTTTAGGTATTTATGTTTACAGGTTCATTATGAGAGAGAGGCCAAGTTGTGGGATTTTGCTCCCTTTCCAGTGTTCCATTCTCTCTATTCCCAACAGCTTCCTGTCTTCATTTTTGCAGTTGTCCCTCCCAAGCATTTAGGTTGGAAACCAATTATCCTAGAGCCACTGGTAGTTGGCTTAATTTCTGGGTTAAAAACTCTCTATATGTTCATTAACTCCCATTAACTTCCCTTGCCCTTCTGTAAAGTTAATCCCCTAAATAGCTTCAGCTGTGATTGCCTTGCTCTGTCATTGTTTGTTATTTTCTCTTGTTCAACCTCTCACTCAGGAAGAAGGCTTTGCCTAAATCTCTGGTTCCAAGCAAAGAACATGGCTGCCCTGGGGTCCTCCAACCCATGTGGAAACTTTTTTGTTCCCCTGGTATAAGCAGGGGCTACAGTTCTGGCCAGCTCTGTGCTCTTTCAAATTATGAACCTGTCCTTTCAGCCCCACTTGTGGATCTGCATTTCTTTTTTGGGTTTCATTTATTGAGATTTCATCTGTTTTTGAGGCTGGCTCTGTCTTCTGGACTTTTTCTTTTTTGCATTTCATCTACCTTGTCATGGGTTTGAAGCGTTAGAAATTGATAACATCATGAATTCTGTGCCATCTTGACTGGAATTTTCTTTTTGCTTGTGTTAAATCTATAACTGTTTTCTTACAAAGCAATGTTTTATTGGGTCTCTCCAAATATGATTTCATATTATATATATAATTTTAAATGATACTTTTCCTGGTGAGCTAGAATTTTGAAAGAGGTCTTACATCTGAGAACCATGATATATGTGCTCACACATTGTAAAGAAATATTCTAAACCCTCAGATTGGACACCAGAGAAAGTAACCTTTCTGTGTCTTATCAAAAGGAGTAGTCATTGACCACAAAAGCTCACAAAAGCATGCCATGAGAAATTTCACCAGCACAGGTAACAATTGCACTAATTAAGAAAGATCCCTGCTGCACCTTAAGTTATTTATTTCTCTTCTTTAATCATGAGCCAACATAGTGAATGGGGTAAAGGAGCTTAAGGTGTGAATTATGCAAATAAGTGACTATACTCACCTTTTCCTTCCTTGATCATTGTAACTTTTGAGCCTGAAACTAGCCCAGCTAGAAGAAATAAAAGCATTAAACTGAACAGTATATTTTAATGCAGGGATTTCTCTCCAAAAAGTGTGGGTCTTTCTAAGAACTTTCTAGGAAGAAAGCATGTAGCTTCAAAGTAGCATGATTGTAAGACAGTGGTTAAAAATAAAAAGGTGGTTTCTTTTGGACTTTGGTTCCTACCAAGCCTGGGTTGTTCAATAAACGTGTTCAGAAATTTATGTTGAACTCTGGTTGAAAATTCTCCTTGCTATTATACTTAAAGATGCAACATTGAAAATTTTGAAAGAAAAGGCTACAGGTTTTGAAATATCCATGTGTATACAGACTTTTTGATTGAGGCAAAAATGTTTAATGAAATCAAACCTTCCAGACTTTAAATTGCAATCCAATTCACATGAATACAAATGAGCTTAAAAATAAAATTGCATATGTATAAAAAGTCAAATAAGGATATATAAATCAGCAGCTAGATTCATATCTATTTAATTTGAAGCTATGGTAAAAGAATCACTCTGCTGAGGCTCAGTCACACACTACTAAAAAACAATTCATGACTTTTTTTCCATTTTATGTAATATTTTATTTTGCCTGATTATGTGTTCTCATAAAATAGACCTCTGTGACTTATATAAATGTTAAAAGGAGTTATTTCTGGTAAATGTTGTTGGCAATAAGAAATTGGCTTACGTAAACTATTTTAGAATTGCCAGGGGTTTTTATGGAGATCAAATTTATCATCATGTAAATTCATAACGTACATTTTATAGCTTTGTTGTTATTGTTCTGCTTTTTTCGTGTGCATATAACCTACTGTATTCTTTGCTTGCATTCTCCAGTTTTCCAATTCCCTTCTCTTGACTCTCTAAGTGTCAGATAAATTGAATGCTATTAGTGAAGATGATGTAATTCTAATGTTTTTATGAATTCCAATAAAACATTACATTGCTAGGGTAAATTATTCAGTATATGATGCAAGCTAAAAAAAGATCTCTTCAATCCTAAAAGTTATTTAAATCATAATAGCCTGTACAGAACAGAGTGATATTTTGATATTTTCAAATATTAATTATAAATATAAGATGTAGAGTTGGCAACTAAATCATACTTAGTTGTATTAAAGATCCACTTGTTTATTGTAAGATTAATCAGCATAGTTGTCAAGTGTTTGCCAACATATATAAAGATAGACATGACTATTGAACATAATAAATGCATAAATACCAGCTGAAAATGGAGACTTGGCAAGAAAAAATTAAATACACACATGAATTCTATACTATATAAAACTTCTATTTTATATCACCAATTAAGAATTGGGTACAGATGTGTAATTTGGTTTTTGTAGAGAATATTTTCTTTTAATTTTACTTACAGGCAAAATTATGGGCAAATTCTGAGATTTTAATATCTTCAAGGGAGGTAAAAGACAGGAATTCAAAAGCAGATTTGAATAAATATTCCACAGTTATTATTTCTGAGAGCTCCATGGTGAGCTGGATAACCCTTTGTCATCCAGGAAACTTATTACAAAAACTTGCCTAGTAGAAGTAGATTGACACTAACAGGGGAAAAAATAAATATAACTCATTTCGCAAGACACAGAAATATGCTAAACAAGGTAAAAATGTAATTTTGCAAATTTAAAGTGATATTGAAGTGTAACTTAATTTTACCTTAGTCATCATCATCATCATTGTTATTGAAGAAAGACATTTTATTGACCAGAACTATTTACTGTATTTTAGATTAAAAGCTGCTTCCTAACATACAAATTGACCTTTGCATCTACTTTTCTGAGGTATTCTTGACTTAAACATGCTGATTAAATCATGTAGTTAACTCAATTACAAGATTCATAACTGATAAGGCCTTAGCGTGGTTTATAATTTTGTAATATGAACTGACATTTCTCTAGTACTAGGCAGTTTCCAAAATGCTTTCATAAGCACGATCTTTTCCTATTCTTACAACTATCTTTGCAGTAGGAAATAATATCCTTTGTTCAGAGATGAACAAATTTAAGTGTCAGAGATTAGAGCTCTCATCTAGTAGACGGCCAAATCAGATCTTAGTTCATGTCAAGGGAGGGAATACAGAGTCAAAGTTAAGTGAGAGTCTGGACACCGGAGTCAGAAGGTCTGAGTTCAAACTGAGAATTTTCCTTTTACCAGTTGTGTGCCTTTCAGTGATTACAAAAGCTCTTGTGTGTTACTTTTCTTACTCATTTAAGTGGGAGCAATAAAAGTGTCAGCATTAAAAAGCTGTTGTAATGATGATATGAATTGGCAGCTGAGACGTGCTTTTAATTTTAATTTATATTTATTGGATACCAATAATTTTGTGTTGATTGTTGATTAGTACCAATTCAACCTAAAGATTATAAATTGCAACTATTTGATGTACTGGTTAGAATTCTTTCAGCTTTAGTGATGGATGTTTAACTTAAAATAGCTTAAACAAAAAGAGGTGAATTATCGGACCATTGACTTGGGCAAGTTGGTCATAGTAACTTACATATTAAAAGGAAGACCTGAATCTCAAATCCAATGACACTAGAGACTCAGGCTTTCCCAGGCCATATCCCTACCCGTTTCTCATTTCTGCTGTCATCTCATGGGTTCGCTCCATTCTCTCCTATAGCAGATAGGCTTTGTCCGTGTCAATCACAAGGAAAGACTCTGATTGGCTCTGATTAACATATGTATTCACTCCTTATTTCCACCAGTATTGCTAGGGGAAAAGGGAAATACTGGGTTACATGCTCATTTCTGTCTAGGGCAGGGGTGTCAAACTCATGTTCACTGGGGGCCACATCAGCCTCGCAGTTACCTTCAAAGGGCTGAATATAATTTCAATTTCTCCTTAACAGTTAAGGAGTAGTTACATCTATACAGTCCTAAAATTATTTCAGCCCTTTGAAGGCAACCACGAGGCTGAAGTGACTCTGGGTGAAAATGAGTTTGACACCTTGGTCTAAGGAATTGGTTTGTTATCTGAAGGAACTGAATGGAAACATATGCTGGTCAGAAAAAAGAAACAAAAGATAAGAAAGAAGGCATCATATCTGACTCCCTAAAAATCATAGAAAAATACTTACAATTTACGTTAAACACTAAATTTGCTTCCTAAGGTTCTCATAAGGTCATCTTCTGACTTTACATGAATATTGTGCCATGATACCATCGTGATGGCCATCACCCAGCAGAGGCTCTGGGTTTTGCCTGTCATCTGAGCACAGTGGGCAGTCTTTGTTTGCACACTTCTACATCAGCAGATACACAGGATATCATAGTCTGATTTCAACACAGATCAGCAGAGATTGCAGTGACCTGATCGCTGAAACATTTGTCAGCCATTCACATATTATATTAAGATGATAGAAGAATCTTTACTTTGATAATTGCCTAAAATTTGTAAACAAACATAAATGCACTAGTTACTTTGTTCTTATTTTGTTGCCAAGGTAGCATCCCTGTATCAACTTTGAGTAAGCATTCATATCATTAAAATAGTTTAAAGCCATTCAAAGGTATAATTATCAAAGCATGAAATTTGAATAAAATATTTGCCAAGCCCCTTTGGCACTTCTGTGGTTTCTGGATGGTACTTTGCAATGATCAGTCTAGGAGTTTGGGGTAGGTGGAATTAGAGAACTGTCAAATTACGGAGTTCATTTGGAGTAATTAAAACTTCACTTCAAAGAAAAAGAATTTTATATTTAACAATAAAATTATCCTAAATTGGCACAAACTTCAAGTTCTTCCTAACTATGCAACTGGTTTAATGCTTAAACGCTATTTCTGCTCTATACTTGGTAAGAATTTTTTTCTTGCATTACGTAAAGTCTAAAGTTACCTTCTGTATTCATAGTCGAACTCATCACCCACTCCCCAAACCTACTCTTCCTTCTGTTATTTCTAATTCAGTTGTTTCCTCCAAGTTTGAAGCCTTGAAGACATCCTTGACCTCTTTACCAACTCTCTAATTCATATTTAATCAGTCAATTATTCTAACACCTAAATAACTCTTAATGCATCTACTTATTTATATCATTACTTTTTTACTCCTCTAAATTAGGCCACTATCCCATTTACTGAATTACTTAAACAGTCATTTTATCAGTTATCTTGTTCTCAGCCTTGCATCCTCTGATCCCTTCTCCATGCTTCCACCCGGTGATCTTCCTCGAATGGAATCCTCATCATGCCAGAACTGCTCAGTGGCTCCATTGTTCTTAGAACGAAGCTTCATTTCTTTACTTGGGTTTCGAAGCCCTTGCAATCGATTCTCGTTCACCTCTACAGCAGCATTATGATCTGGATCTGAACTCTGACTCCAATTAGTGCTCAAATATTGGCTAGGGTGTTAGCTCTTCTGATCTTCATTCCATAGGAGCTTCTGGGTAAAGAATATATTGTTTTATGTAATAGATGATTGGGGAAAAGAGGTTTTGAAAAAGTGTTTATGCTGTCCTACATTCTGTGTGGTTATTTTATGGCTGAATGATCTGACATGAATTTATAATTAATAGTAACACGAGGCAGCTATCAAACACCATGGTAAGATTTATAATGATATTACTGAAGTTATTCAGGATGTTTTTCTGTGCCTTATGTTTATTGTGAGGTGGATATATGCTCTAATGATATAATCTTAAACATTTATTATTTTTTCTTGTAGCGTTGCTTTCTCATCTTTCATGTGAAACACACTCCTGGTTGTAACGTCCTCGAACGTACGCTGTCCCCAACCAGGGCAAAAGCGTACGCATGTCTAACTTCCTTCCCCACTCCACCACGACATCTGTAACAGCCCTCCAGTAATTGAAAATATCACTGATAAAATGACTAGCTATAATCGCCAAATAAAAAATTAGAGAGAACCTTTTGTTTCATGGTGTCTAGCTCTTACATTCAATCCACGTTATTTTTGTGTGGTTGCATGCTACATGATCTTTTCCCCTTTTTCCATTATTAGATGTTTGGTGCAGAAGCCCAGTACTAACAAGCATGCCTAAGAGTGTTTAGTTGGTTTGTAGTTATACTCCAATTTCTAGAATGCTTTCTCATATGTTTCCCTCTCCAATGGTCTTAAAATCTATGTGAGGAATGTAAGGCGTGGGCAGCCCTCACCTAGGCAGTTTAGAAAACGGAGGCTCCAAGTGTTTCGGGCTTATCTGAGGTACAAATCTGCATAATGAAGTGAAAACCCAGTCTTCTGTAGCTACTGAATGTGTGTGTGTGGGTGTATGTATGGCAGACACACACATATGCACGTTTGTGAAGGGGTATATATTTCAACATATATATCTGTGTGAATGCCTCTCCTTATGGCAATACAGATGGTAATATATAGAGTAAAATACGCCAAAGGGAAAAATTATATATGGTATCTACTTATGTAAGAACAAAACTGTGCAATAGTCAAGAAAGAAACTGCCAAAGGTTTTTAATTAGTATTTAAATGATTTGAGATTTTGTTACAAGATAAATTATTTTGTATTACAATAGTTTGAAACTTGTTACTTTATATTTTTGAATCTTATCAATAAGCATACCTATAAAGTATTTAAATTCAAAGTAATTAGTTAGAAGATGCAGAATTGATAAAATAAATAAATGTAATGTTTATCTTAAAATACTTCCTTAAAGGCCATGATTTACAGATATGTTTTTAAAAAGTAATAGATGATATTCATTGTGACTGCAAGCAGACCCAGCTTAACAGAGTTATCTATGAAATGTGGCCATTCCTTTGGAAATACTCTTTGATAATCTCACAACAATGTGCAACCTAAATCTAAATTTCATTCATATTAAATAAAGGCTTGAAAATGCACATTTAACTCTGTGGTATAGCTCTCTCTTTGAATACTGGCACAAGGAGCTACTGACATGAGAGTTAATCATGTGTGTTCCATGACCGACTGACTTTTCAGACCAATCTTAGTTTCAGATGGGAAGTAACGGCATTTTCTGTTAAGGGTTCTTTTATATTATGAATGAATCTAATGCTTTTGAAGAATGGCAGTGTCTTACGTAGCTGGTAAAAAAAGAAGGCTGAATTTGGCTCCACAAATTTAATCTAATGCTAATGAGGTTTCTAAGTTTTGTGTAAATAGAAACACGTACGTAATTAGTGTTGAACAGCATATGGAATCCAGCAGCAATGTGTCTTTATATGTGCATCTAAGGACATCAGATGAATTATATTTACAAATACATACTTTAGTATAACTTGCTGCTGTAGACTGCAATGCCTTACATATTTAACAGACGTCTATTTCTCCATGTGTTTTAATAATATTTCCTCCAAATATTAAATTTGATGTTTTGAACTGTGCATGACTGTCATTTGGTCTATGCCCTTATTAAGTATTTTTTAAATTTTTAGTTCCATTTTATTTCTTATAAGTGAACTTATGTTTATATGACTTAGCTTCCTGCCTGACACTCCATATGCACTCAGTAGAAGTCTGCATACAGGAAGAGGGTATCAAATATTTTTTAAAACATGTTTATTGTATTTTTTCCATTACTACTTCACCCCTTTATAACCACCTCCCCCCTGCAATCACCACACTGTTGTCCATGTCCCTGGGTTCTTTTTCCTGTTACATTAAAGTCTTCAATTCATTTTAAGTTTATTTTTGTACATAGTATAAGATCGTTGTCCAGTTTCATTTTCTTGCATGGTACTGTCCAGCACCAAAACTTAAATTGTGTTTCCCAACATGATTTATTGAAGAGACTTTCCTTTCCCTACTATGTGTTCTTGACTTTTTTGTCATTAATGAACTCATTATATATGTGTGAATTTATTCTGCTCCATTGATCTATACTAATCCCATATTCTTTGATTATTATAGCTTTGTAATATAGTTTAAAATCAGGTTATAGAATGCTTCCAGCTTTGTTCTTCCTTCTAAAGATTGCTTTGCCTTTTAGGGTTCTATACAAACTTTAGGATTGTTCCAATATTTTTGTGAAAAATGTTATTGAAATTTTGATACTGATTGCATTAAGTTTGCAGATTGCTTTGGGTGGTATGACCATTTTAACACTATTGATTCTATCAATCCATGACTACAGGATATCTTTCCATTTGTGTGTGTCTTCTTCAATGTCTTTCACCAATGTCGTAGTTTTCAGTCCACCCTGATGATTTTTATAACTCTGGTATTTTAAAAATACAATGACTCTACTCAATTTTGGACAAAAGGACTTTAATTCAGGCTCCAAGTCCTTCCCATTCTCATAATATTGCATTATGTAGGGATTTTACTGCTATAATTATACATTTGTAAAATATGAATAAAACAGTAAATCTTGAAATCATGTGACTAATATACAAATACATGTCCATTGGAGGTAAAGGAACCCTTCTGATCGTGGAGGAATGTGATAGTAATTGGTTGATTTGGTGGAGGATTTGAGATGTAATAAAAATAAATGACTAAGCCCTGGCTGGTGTAGCTCAGTAGACTGAGCGCGGGCTGAGAACCAAAGGGTCCCGGTTCGATTCCCAGTCAGGGCACATGCCTGGGTTGCAGGCCAGGTCCCCAGTGAGGGCCACGTGAGAGGCAACCATACATTGCTCTTTCTCTCTCTCTTCTCTCTCTAAAAATAAATAAGTAAAATCTTTAAAAAATGACTAAATAAAAGATTACTATCTAAATAATAAATCAATTTTATCATTAAATAAATAGCATATCTCCCTTTAGACAATAGATTCCAGATAAATGGTATCAGATCACACCCTGATAATTTTGTAAGTCATTGTCTAAAAAGAAGTGCTGGTCACTCACTTGTCACCTTGTCATGTAAAAGTTATCCCTAGCGATGGAGTTACCACCCAGGTATGTAAATAAATAACTCACTAGGTTGTATGTGATCTTTTGGAGCAAGCATGAGATTTTTCCTTGAGCCCCCTACATTGAGTATGCACATGCACCACCTGTAAATGACAGGTTTTAGAAAGGAGAAGAGTTGTAGAAAGTGTTCGTTCTTCATCTGATTGGTACTAAATAATGTTAGGAGATGTGTTCTTAAGAATCTTGGAAGAATATCTTGATAACCTAAAGACATCGGAGGTCTCCCTGAATCAAACATTCTGTATATCATTCTCTTTCTTCTTCTTCTGTTTTTTTTTTTTTTTTTTTTTTTTTTTTTTTTTTTTTTTTTCCCCATTAAGCTTGTTGAGAGAATAGCTCATTGTCTTTCTCTAACCTCAGGTAATGTTAGAAGTGGAGACTGAAATTCTAAAGAGATATGAGAATTTATGATATCTGTATTTGTGTATTCATA
Organism: Micronycteris hirsuta; assembly: GCA_004026765.1. Taxonomy (NCBI): domain Eukaryota; kingdom Metazoa; phylum Chordata; class Mammalia; order Chiroptera; family Phyllostomidae; genus Micronycteris; species Micronycteris hirsuta. The sequence continues at coordinate 12,189 of PVJI01007151.1, read as the reverse complement.
ATGCTTGCATGAACAACAATGATGCAAACCTGGAGGAAAACAGTGTTAACATTATTTTGGGAGAATGGGGACTAAGACATGGTCTTTTCCTTTAGAGTGGATGTACAATATTATTTTACAATAGTTTCAGGTGTACAGCATAGTGGTTAGGCATCTATATCATTTGTAAAGTGATCCCCTGGTAAGTATAGTGTGCACCTGGTGCCGCATATAGTTATTAAATATTGACTATATTTCTTATGCTATAATTTTTATCCCCATGGCAATTCATAACGAATAATTTGTAGTTAATCTTTTCAGCTTTTTCACCCAGCTTTTCTAACTCTCCTTCCATCAGGCAACCAGGAATTTTTCTGTATCTATGAGTACATTTCTGTTTTGTTTATAAATCTATTCACATATGAGTGAAATCATATGCTACTTGGCTCTGACTTATGTCACTTAATACACACTTCCATGTTGTATCAAATGGTAAAATTTCATTCTTTTCTATGGCCAAGTAATACTGTATTATTACTTGGCCATATATATGTCACACCTTCTTTATCCAATTGTCTATTGATGGACACTTAGGTTTCTTACATATCTCCATATCTTGACTATTGTAAATAACACTGTAATTAACAGCATTGAATATATCTTTTTGAATTACTCTTTTGGATTTCTTTGGATAAATACCAAGAAGTAGAATTTCTGGGACATATGGTAGCTCTATTTTTAATTTTTGGATAAATTTCTATACTATTTTCCACAGTGGCTGCACCAATTTGTAATCCCATCAACAATGCTCAAGAGTTCCCTTTTCTACCACTTGTTGTTTGTTGATTTATCAACGATGGCCATTCTGACAGGTGTGAGGTGATATTTCACTGTGGTTTTAATTTGGATTTCTCTGATGATTTAGTGATGTTGAGCATCTTTTCATTTGTCTATTGGCCATCTGTATTTCCTCTTTAGAGAAAGGTCTGTTTAGGTCCTCTGCCCATTTTTTTACTGGATTATTTGGGTTTAAATTGTATGAATTTTTATACATTTTGGATACTAACCTTGTCAGATGTAGCATTGGTAAATATGTCCTCCCATTCAGTAGGTTGCCTTTCGTTTTGTTGATGGTTGTTTTTGCTGTGAAAAAACTTTTTAGTTTGGTGTAGTCCCATTTGTTTTGTTTTATTTGTCCCAGGAGATATATAAAAAAATATTACTAAAAGAAATATCAGACATTTTGCTCACTTTATAGTCTTCTAGGATTTTTTTTAAAAATTGAATTTATTGATATGATATTAGTTCACAAAACCATACAGGTTTCAAGTGTACAACTCAATAGAACATTATCTGCACATGGCATCGTGCACCCATCACCCAAAGCAAAGTCTCTTTCCATTCTCATTTTTCCCGCCTTTGCCCACCTCCACCTAGCCCTGACCCTCTTTCCCTCTGTCACTACACTGTTGTCTGTGTTTATGTGTTATGTATGTATATTTTTTGGCTAACCCCTTCACTTACTTTCATCCAGTCCTCCTTCCCCTCTGACAGCTGTCAGTCTGTTCTATGTATCCATGCCTCTGTTTCTGTTTTGTTCATCACTTTATTTTCTTCACTAGATTCCACATATAAGTGAGATCATATGATATTTGTCTTTCTCTGACTGGCTTATTTCACTTCGCATAATATTCTCCAGGCCCATTCATGCTGTTATAACAGTTAAGATTTTCTTCCATTTTGGGGGCACATAGTATTCCAGAAGATTTTATGGCTTTGAATCTTACATTTAAGTCTTTAATCCATGTTAAGCTTCTTCTTGTACATGATATAAGAAGATAGTCTAGTTTTATTTTTTTGTGTGTATCTATCCAGTTTTCCCAACACAATTTATGAAATAGACTGTCAATACCTGATGGTATATTCTGGCCTCCTTTACCGTAATTAATTGACCATACAGGCATGTGCTTATTTCTGGGTTTCATATTTTGTTCCATTTACTTATGTGTCTGTTTTTATGCCATTATCATGCCGTTTTGATTATTCTAGCTATGTAGTATAGTCTGATATCAAACACGGTGTTACTTTCAACTTTGTTCTTCTTTTTCAAGATTTCTGTGGTTATACAGAGTCTTTTGTGGTTCCATGTAAATTTTTAAAAATATTTCATTTTATTTTTTATTTTGGAGAGAGAGGAAGGAAGGGAGGGAGAGGGCGAGGAACATCAATGTGAGAGAGAAACAATGATTGGTTGCCTTTGTCGTGCCCCAGGGCACCAAACCTGCAACCCAGGCATGTGTCCTGACCAGGAATTGAACCGGCAACCTTATGGTTCGTGGGAAGATGCCCAACCAACTGAGCCACACCGGCTAGGGCTCCATGTAAATTTTAGAACTATTTGTTCTGCTTCTGTGAAAAATGCTATTGATATTTGATAGGGATTGCATTCAGTTTATCGATTGTCTAGTTAAAAATGTCCATGTGCCAAAAACAAACAGACAAAAAAACTGCCTCTTCTTAAATGAGAACTTCAAATTAAAAAAAAAAAAATAATACAGTATTGTGTGTGTCTAAGAGTTTAGTTTTTCCCCACAATGAAATAAATTGGATTACCATAATTTGAAAAATAAGCTAAAGTATAGGCATGGTATGGTGTAATATGTCATACAATAAGGACATGTTTTATCCCACAGGTGCACTGAAATATGAGTTTAATAATATAGTAACATGATTTTAGTGTGGTCCTAATACTCTCTTAATTGGAGAATCTAAAACAAATTAAGGAACTTTTATTTATAAGAGACTAGAATGATTGTTTTCTGGGAAGGGACTACTCTCCTTATTCATATGTTCTGTATAGATTAAAGGAGGATTTTGACTGATAATAGTTAATTATTATGATCCCATATGTTGAATATAAAATATCATTTTACAAATTAAAAACTTTTAAAATCAGCCATTGCTGCATCTTCAGTTAAAAAGAATAAAATTCTTATCCTGACTGAATGAATTTAATGAGTTCCTGATCTTGAACATTTTGGCAACTTTTTAATATTAATACTTTGAGGAAGAATTCAAATTCATTTAAATTACACATTGAAATTCAGGTAGGAATAACTTAATAATATTAATAAAAATGAAAAAGACTAATATACTCAAGATATTATTGACCATCTTAAAACTAAAGATAGGTAGGTTAGTGGATAGAAATGTAGAAATTAATTATTCATGAGAGTAAATCTGGCATTGAAACATACCATAATGCAACTTTGAGTAAATCAATTCATGACTCTAAATGCTCTCAAATATAAAATGATAGTGTTGATCCTCACAATCATTCAGCTTCATTTCTGTTCTTTTATAGTCATTTGAGGACATGATTACTTTATTTAAAATATCATCGACATGTTGCCCTGGCTGGTGTAGCTCAGTGGATTGAGCGGGGGCTGGGAACCAGAGGGCCCTGGTTCGATTCCCAGTCAGGGCACATGCCTGGGTTGCGGGCCAGGTCCCCAGTGGGGGCCATGTGAGAGGCAACCATACATTGCTGTTTCTCTCCCTCTCTTTCTCCCTCCCTTCCCCTCTCTCTAAAAATAAATAAAAGAAAAATTTAAAAAATATATCATCGACATGTAAAAGAAAAAGCTTTGAATGTCTTCCACAAAATCTCCCCATTTCATTGAAGGGCAGCATGAAGCATGCACATAAAATTTAATACAGCATCTGCTTTAAATCCGGAGACTAAAATCTTGCAGGTTCCAGAAGTGTGGGCCCGTGACTCATGGACTGTCAGATTTAGAACCGGAGCAATGTTTTGTACCAACTGGCAACTGCAGGTGGCTTTGCTGTGGTCTCTGTATGTAAGAGGCAATCAAACAGTTGGGCCCTAATAGTCTTCTAAGACACAAATCAAGAACCCTGTTAGCAGAGTTAATGGGTGTCTTCGACATTATCTTTGGATTGAGAGAATAAAATAACCCTTGGATCTGATTGGCAGTGTCTTCTCTACCACTCTCCATTTGAAGGGTTTCCACCATACAATTTCCAAAAGCCTTTAATGTACTCCTCATGCAGAGGAAGGGCTGGAGAAACATTTGCAAGCTTCGTACAGGAAAACACAAAAGTTGTAAAGTGATTAACTGGTCATAACTAAAGTATTAGGAACATAGTGAAGCTCTCCTTCACTAAACTGAAAAACCAGATGAAAAAATGTATATACTGTAGATGATATCTTTTTTTTAAATTTATGACATATAATTACAAATCTTTCAAGCAGAAAAGTCAGTCAAATGAGATGCATTGGTAGCTTGCGTTCAAAGTCAATGAGCAAATGGAAATCATTGCGGCATCTACTCTCATTTCCCTAGTGAACATTAGACCACTCAAAACATGTCCTGTAATTTACAGTCCCTTGATAGTAGTTGAATATACACATTGCGAGTGCATTGGCCGAACACTTAAGGAAGATTAAGTGCAGGAGGACCTGCTTATGTTACTTTTGGCTCTACCCTGGATTTTGCTTTTAATTTTTTTCTTAAGTTTAATTTTAATTTGGTTCTTCTATCCTATCCAAACAAAAGCTTTGGAAAAAGAGATTCATAGCAGCATCAAAGAAATTGTCATTTTTTTCTTTTTATTTTCTGAGACATTGTAAAATCAAGACAGAAGAAAGACAAAATAAAATCTGCAATTTACCATAAGTAATTTTTAAACCACAAAAACAGTAGAATTACGCAATAAATAAAAAAGATGATTTTTGAGCCATTTCCTAAATGTACAGTGGGATTTTTTGAAATTTAATTTAATATTTATATTTTAATATTGAAAAGATCCATTAATATTTGGAAAAATGAAGAAATACAGTTTGTCTTTAAAAGTTTGAAATATCAAAATTATCTTTATTTTAATATTAATGTTTCTGAATCTCTATACTCTATGTTCTAAAAATTTTTTAATTCTTAAACATATATTTTATTGAAAGTCATGGTTTAAAGTGGTTTGTTTGCTATGCACCATGAACTCTCCCTAGGTAGCAATGCTGAATATTTTTGAGGCTACAGATGAAAGGAGTAAGGGCTTTAACTTAATTTTATGAACACTTTTGTGTATTCCAAACATGGAATGGGAGAATGGGACCTGACAAAACACCTATTGTGAAACAGTTAAACAGTATTGTTTTTTTTTTTTCTTTTCTCTCCTTTCCCCCTTTTCTTTCTCATTCTCTTTTATCTCCCTGTGTTTCTCCCTGAATTTTCTTGGAGTGTGTTTGTGGTAGCAACCAAAGGTTGTACCAGGAACCGCTATTTTCTCATCACACACACAGACACTGTTTGTGGAGACACATATACATGTATATGTATATATTTTTTCAGATGTTTCCACTGTTGTCTTCAGTCAAATGATGTCCCACTCACTGTGGCCAAATTAACTTTTTCTGGCCACCAAGTTTTATTTAATTTAACATATTGCATTTTATTGAGATCAAGACAATGGAAAAATGAAATAGTTAATGAGAAAATGTTTACCCGTGAATATTTTCCCATGCTGAAGATAAATGAAAACATATGCAAATGATTTAGTAAACAACAACCCAAAGTTTATGTACTTGCATGGGATAATTCTTCTATCTTAAGATATTTGTGGGTCTTTCAATTTCAAGAATTCTACATACATAAAACATTTTTTTAAAGATCCAGCGTTCCTTTTTTCTGGTACTCACTGGGTAAGAACTTATGCAAATTTAATTTTTTGCCTTTGGAGTTAAGGTTCCAATAAGATGAAAATAAACCTTTAAGATATTTCAAAAGCAATCCTATTTTATTTACCTATTTGCTTTTGTTTTTAATCTCTCTTGCTTACTATCACTTTATTCTTGTATTTTCTGATGTCCCTTATACCTCTTATATTTGAAATCTCACTTAATGTATTTTCCTTCTAAATCAATCTGTTCATTTTCCCTTTTTTCAAATCTTTTGTGGTGCTTGTTAAACTTCAGCCTCAAAACCAAGCTGTCTGTAGTATTGCATATGATATAGTATCATATTAAATAACTTTATGTATTGTTTTGATTTCCATAATATACTGATGGTATTTTTATAAGAATTCTTTTCTTTTTTAAAAGATTTTATTCATTTATTGTTTAGAGAGAGGGGAAGGAAAGGATAAAGAGAGGGAGAGAAACATCAATGTGTGGTTGCCCCTCACGTGCCCCCAACTGGGGACCTGGCCTGCAACCCAGGCATGTGCCCTGACCGGGAATTGAATCGGTGACCCTTTGGTTTGCAGGCCTGCGCTCAATCCACTGAGCTATACCAGCCAGGATATACTAGTGGTTTTATAGAGATTGGAAGATACTGTTTGTGATATTTGCAAGTTAGTAGAGATTTTATACATGCTATTCACACAGAATTCATAATAAAGACAGTAAGATTAGAAAAGTTCTCAGAAGATATAATCTTCCCCCCTCCTTTTTTTAAAAGAAGGTCAAATTAGTCTTTTTCAATTGTACTCATTGATGAAAAATGACATCACATATTATGGTCTTGGATAGCTAAAATGTAAATGTTTAATGCACACTGTATATTTGAAAAGTAGCTACAATTCTTTTCCTCTATTTTTGGAAAACAACTGTGGTGACTTATTTGTACAGATTTGGAGTAATAATGAAAGGTGACATAGATTTTATACTAAGTCAACATTTCTATCTCTTATTTCCTATTGCTTATTATTTGAATTGTCTCTTTTTTGAGCTGTGGCTATAAGCCAAGGAAACAGTGTAGACATGGTTAATAAAAATTCTAAATATAAAATGACTGAAAGAGGAGAAAATGATGTTCAGATATAGCAAAAATAAACTACATTTTATTTTATAAACTTTCATATTTATAGAAAAGTAGAAAATTAAAATAAGGAAGAATCATAGTTATTTTTAGCACAATGGTAGAGTCCCTAAGGCTGTTGTCAACGATGTCCACTTTGTTGAATGGAAAACACTGAAGTGACAAGTGACTCTGTTTCTGTCAAATCCTACTTTCTAGCAAGATGTCATGTCACTCTCAGATCCTCAGACCTCTTTCTCTAACCTACTATGAACTATAAAGAGTCTCAGGAAGGAACTAGGAGAGATGTAACATCAAGCACATTAGATAAAAGGCACAGGCCAGCCTGCAAACATTTTATAGAGCAAAACTTCAGTGAACTCAGACTGTATCAGTTCACGAATCTCAAATGGACAAATGAGCAGTTTATACTAGATTTCTTCTAAGAAGCCAAACCCGTACCACACAGTTCCACGCTTTGTGAGTGGTAATGTGAAAATATGAAGTAGGGCTCATAAAGGTGAGCTAACTGCAACAAGTAAAACCAATACACAGGTAAAATGTGAAGCACTATAATAGACACTACCATGGCAAGACCTGGTCCTTAATGAGAAGTTAGTGAGCATTAAGATCTTTCTGAAAACGTACTTGCTTTGGTTCTCTCTTTCACCTAATACACAAATAATCACTGAATACATATCACTCTAGAATATGGGGACTAACTAGTCATGGTTTCATGCTCTCGTGGATATTATAGTCTTGTGATGGGTAAATGTATCTGCAAAACAGCAGAAGAAAGTCACCCAAGGCCTAATTATTTTTAGTTATTAATTATTGTTTTTGTAGTCCATGCAAACCAAAGGGAATGAATGTTATTATCACATAATGTGATTTGTATGAAGATTGCTGAAGGCAGGGAGTTGGATTTAATTCAAGGAAGTGTAGAAGAAAATGCTTTACTCTCAGCTGAGTAACATGACTTATTTTTCATTGAAATATAACTCTTTTCCTGTGGTGGTAAGCAGCAACAGTAGGCAACGCAGTGCATTCATCATGTCTAGTGTGGGCATGGTTGTGCTATAGGAAATGAAGTGGCCATCAATTACAGCATTATATTAATATTTGTATAAAGAATTATATATGAATTATGAATCATATAAAGAATTGTGTGTCAGTATGTTCTAAATTTAAACTACGATAAACTGACTGAATAAGAGTAACGTATATTCCAGTCCGTCTGAAATATTTGGTGTCTGAATGTGTGGGGAAGGGAAGTGAACATGTATCATCATTTACCTCCACATCCTCATTGTTACTGGCTGGCAATTTTCTCTTCTGGATGCTGGAAATCTCTCACTGAGGCCTATGAAGGACTATTAGGGGGCTGAGGCTTGAGTCATTGGGTCTACTACCCATCAGTCCATCCTTCTCATCCCTGTTAGTCTAAGTGACCTTTTCTGAAGGCATGGGAGCTCATTAAGAATAATTGGGTCTCTGAGGCTGCAAATAAAAGGCAGACTGGAAAAACTGAGACAAAGTATCAGGTTATGATTCCTATATGGTAACCATCATAGCATATGCACATGTGTGTACAGACACGCAACTTACCCCAAGATGGGTGTTTTACCCTAGAAATAATAATAGTGAAATGATAGTGATGCCAGAAAACCCAAAAGTTAAGTAAATGTTTTCATTGATAAACCTGTGGTATTTCAGGCACTGCTTTCAATGCTTTACATATATAACTAATTTTATCTTTACAACTGCCCTGTGTTTGGTAATAACATCACTTCCATGCTGCAGAGGAAGAAACTGAGACACAGAGAGATTAAGTAAGGTGCCCACGGATACACAGCTGGAAATGGAAGAATCAGAGTTTGAAACTAAATAAACTGAATCCAAAGTCTTTGTGCTTAATCATCACTCCAGGCTATCTCTCTAACAATTCAATCTCATGCTAAAATTTGAGTGTTTATACTAAATAAATGCTTTGCTCAAATAATTTACTTACCATATGTATGAAAATGAAAAATCATATTAATATCAATAAAATCTTTTAGATGTAACCATACAATTCAAGATCTTATCCAGAGCACCAAATAAAATAAAAATAGTGTATTTAAGAAACAAGATTCTAATAACATTGGACTAAAAAAAGAAGAAAAAAATGGAAACATCAAACCGAAAAGGGCAAGTTGAAGATACTAGAAGTTCAGCATATAAACAGTTCTCTATCTCAAGAACAAATTATACCATTTCACAGGAAAGACAAAAAAAGGAACAAGATACTGGACTGGCAACAATCACAGACCTGAAAGTCAAAAGCAAAAGCCACAAAGAGTGGAAGCCAACCCAGAATCCAAAGGAAAAAATACCACAATGAGAAAGACTTGGCAAAAAGCTAAATGAGAAAGGAGTGAGAAAGGAGGCGCAACATGACTAAGCCCTAGTCACACCACATACTGAGGCCAATCTGGAAAGAGTGCAGCCATTGTTAATGTAACAAGAGCGGTTTTTGTGACGTGGATGTAACCTGGCAGTCAAGCAGAGTGGACTGGAATATGCATGTGTGAACAATAACCACTTCACTATACTAGGCAGTGGAGATGATAGATGCTGTTGAGTGAGCATGCGTACTGTGTGGCTGTCACATTCAAAACGGCTGAGTGAGTAGAGCAAAGAATCTGTATCAAATTTTGCGTTAATCTTTAACATTCCTCCATGGACACTATTGGGATGATTCAGAAGGCCACAGCTGTAAGCAACTGGTGATTGGCAGCTTTATTATGACAACATGCCCGCTCATGCACCACATCTTGTGCAGAGATTTTTGGCAAAACATCAAATCAGCCAGGTGACTCAGCTCCCCTACAGCCCAGATTTGGCTCCCTGAGACTTCTGGCTTTTCTAAAAACTAAAATCACCTTTGAAAGGGAAAAGATTTCAGACGTCACTGAGATTCAGGGAAGTACGACTGGGCAGTTGATGGCAATTGGGAGAACTGTGTGGGGTCCCAAGGTGCCTACTTTGAAGAATACTGAAGCGTCATTTTCCTATGTACAATGTTTCTTTTATCTTGTATCTTCTTCAGTAAATCTTTCTATTTTTCATATTACGTGACTGAATGAATACCTTCTGGACAGATCTTGTATATACCCATCACCCCGCCAAAAAAAAAAAAACAACCCAGAAACGATACACCTTAAAACGATATAACAAATTATCTAAAAATTACAAACCAGTAATTTTAGCAGCTAGATATTTACCAGCCTCAATATTTTACTTCCCAAGTTAGAAGTTATCATTTCTAAATGATGAAAGTTTGTAAGAAGTTTCATTGAATACTTTTGTTAGCAGTTGAAAATGAATTCTTGTGATGTCATGAGGAGAGAAAGCTTGAGATCCACGCAGGTGAATGAGGTTCTGTGGTATGGTTTATTAATAATGGAAAATTAAGGAGGTTTCCCTCCTGACTTCCCAATGTTCCATCTCCATCCATCTTGCCATGGAAAAGGTCCAATCTCACCTTCAGGAGGCCAGAATAAAGGCCATGCCAAGAGTTCCTGCTCCGTATTAAAGTCCAGTCCAGTCGAGTCCAGCACCCAACTAGCTTAGCGCCTGTTTCCAGTGCAGTCCCTTGCTGTGTGAGGTATTCAGGCTCCCTCCTGGGGCCTGTGCGAGTCCACCTGGCCATGGGCCACACGGCTGCTGAGGCCACGTGGCTATGGAGAAAGGACTTGTGTGTGTCTGGGGTGAGCTTGGTTTCTGGGCAAGAGAGAGAGAGAGAGAGGGAGAAAGTTTAGTCCTTTTGAAGCCCACAGGCTCCACTAAGAAATCTCAGTCCCCAACCAGGTAGTTCACCGTGTTCCTGGCTGCTCCAGTGTTGGAGTTTGCATGGCTCCTGGCCACGCATCTGCTAAAACCAGATGGCTGTGAAGAGATAGTGAGATAGTGCATAGGACAAGTGCATGTCCCTGAGGGAGAGAGAGAGAGAGCTTCTTTGTTTCCCTGGGCTTATATTAGTTTGGACTTGGGACAGATCAGGTGCTTTTTCAAAAGAACCAATCACCTTCCCAAGCTTTCACGGAGCTTTGAGAAGTTTACACGTGCTAGTTAAACTGACAGGCCCCTTTGGTCAAGTGCCTCCTGCTGTGCCCCCTACAACCTGATACCTGGGGAGGGAAGAGAGGAGCGTTAATTCCCTTGGCAGAGAAATGCTGTAATCTCCTGGAGCATGAAGCTGAAGCTTCCTGATAGGGCAGACAGGCTCATGCCCCCCCATTTTATTAAACTCAATGACTAAGTCCCTTTGCTCCCCCTTTTAAAATTAATAATTAGTTAAATACCAATCGTAACTCCTTTACTTTAGCAAAGCTTTTGTTGACATAAGAACAAAACACAAGGTAAACATTTAAGAAGATGTTTTCTCTAAACATTTTAGGAAATCTGTTTAAGAACTAACAGTTGGTTTGCGAATTGCAAATTAGAGTCCTGAATGAACTACTTAATTAACATATTCTCATTTGTTAAGCTGAAGTCAAGTCATAAACTTAATGAAGTTCCCAACTACATGGGAGGTAGGAAGTTCTGTATTTAGCCTTTTCATGTAATCTAACAGAACCTAATTAATAAATAGTTGTGGCATATAGGTCTGATTATACGCTTCTTGGTTTTTACTAAAATACAAACATTTTACTCTTATACTTTAACAATTGAATAGCAAAACTGGCTGTCCATTATTCAGATTTAATTGTTTTAAAACCCTAATCTCTAAATTGTCTCTGTTAACTAGCCTGCCATTGATTCAGTAATCTGTAGTTAAATCAGTGACATGCAATCAATATCAGAATTTAAGGGTTTAACCAAGAGTTCTCCAAATAGTTCATGTCAAGTGTAATTCTTTAAAATGTGCCTTCGCTATACTTTTAAATTATCTAAAGATCTTGAATTTGAAATCGGTTAGTTTCTTTAGGTCTCAGGCATGGGAATTTGCCTGGGGGGGATGGCAGCAGCAAAGCATAAACCTGGGTGAATGCGTAATATCGTGTCCCAGGTTTGTTTCCCTTCAGCTACCATTTATCTCTTTGGCACGATGAAGGGAAGATCAAGTTGATTATAAATACAAACACGATGAACACTGAAGCAGCATATGTTAACACCGCAGCAGCCCGATGATGAATGAGCTGTAAGTGATGCCAGCACCTGTTCTTGATGATGGTGCGTGACACTCAACCCCCGCGGAGTGAGAAGCGCTCAGACGCGTTGGTGCACATCTCACCCATTGCCACAGTTTATGCAGAAGTTCTGGTAACACTCTCACTCTCCTCAATCTCTTCTCTGATTACTTCCATATTTGTTCACTCATTCATAGCTTCACGGACGGCTTTGAGTT